>CM018043.1:45964811-46217311 GCA_008638375.1 Nyssa sinensis | reverse complement strand
CCAAAATTACAGAAAGTTGGTTTTTCAGCATGGGTTTGGCTTGGATGGTAGTTAGATAGAAAAGACTCGATATTTCATGAGTCTGTCACATGTGTGGAACACTTTTTATGATTTTAACAATATAAAACTCATGTAGACCTTACAAAATACTAAAATCAAAGAGGTTGTTACACAGTGTGACAAAAGCAAAAGCTAAATTAAGCAACTCCATTGCAGCCCTGAAAAGGAGACTTGCAGAACTCTAGAGAGTTCAATACCTTTAATAATGGGGGAGGCATTGAGGCAGCATAGAGCCAAATGGCCAGTGATTGGTTGGCTTGCTTGGATCTGGCCCATGTTTTGAGCCAGGAGTTGATTTTGGGTTTCTTCCTCATATATCTTGGCCTACTCCAAACCCAGCCCAAAGTCAATCCCCCCTCCCCCCCTTCAATTTCCTTTTAAAAGAAAAGTCATATTTTTTAAAAGATTTTTAAATATAGCATTTTAATTTATGTTTTTCCGCCTCTAAATTTAAATCTTTTTTTACCGTTTATATTTATTTTCATTTTAATATCTATTTTGTAAATTCCTTTATATTAGTTTATTTATAAAAAATCACTAATTCATATTAAGTTTTTATATTTCTTTAATTTTTAACTTTATTATGGAACATAACAAAGAAAAAAATTTGCGCCTTTAAATTAATAGTAATACTGCAAGTATAAATCAGGGATTAAATCACAGTAATTGCATTAAAATAGAACTGATACTCAGTAATTGCAAGTCATTTACACTGTGCTTGGATAGTGATTCAGATATAATTTTTTTGAAAATTTTTTCTAAAAATTTTGTAATTAATTTTTTAAAAATTGTGAAAATACATTTGAATATAATAATTTAAATTATAAAAAATAAAATTAATAACTTATCTAACACGTATCCTGCATTTTGAAATTTAAAATCTGCATTTGAAAATCTAATCAAACAAACCTATTTCTCTCTCTCCCGCGCGTGTGCGCACGCACGCGCGCACACACACACACATATATATATATATATGTATGTAGCGTATATTAGTCATAGTGGCATATATATGCTTTGGTTGCAGCCAAGAAGAGGAGAGAGCAGCTGATGATATCTTCCATGCTTATTATTGTGGCGTGTTTGGCTTTGTTGGTCTCCCCCAGTCTGGCATTTTTGGAGAAAGTGAGGAGGTGCTTGAAGGCTTATCGTGAATCTCGAGCTTGTAAAGGTTCTTTGGCGTTGAGCCAAGCAGAATCCGTTTACGATCTCAAGTTTATAAAGCCAGAATGTTGCAGGAATCCTAAAGAGCTTCAAAAACGTTGTCGTGTGCCAGATTTCTTTGGGCTTGGCGTTAGCTCTGTGCTTTTAGGTGCGCTAAATTTGGCATTTGAAGATTATAGTACATATATATCATCAAATTTTATATTATGAAAGAAACTTTGATAAATAAATAAAAAATAAATTATGATAATTGAAAATTTAGTCGACTGACAATCAACTCAAAAAGATAATAAATTTTTTAAAATTCATAATTAATTATTATTGATAAAAAATTTCACCATAAAGACTAATTACATCATATTATACAGGTGGAATTTTACTAATGTGACTAGGAAACTAAAATTCTTATTTTTATACTAATCTTAATACAATAAAGACTATTAATTTGAATACGAAACTAATGATTCCTATATTTCTTATACTAAACTAGAAAAATTAGGAATTAATCAAAATTATAAACTAAAGAATTCTAATACAATTATAAAACAAATTTTCTTATTTTTAAGGTACCATATTTGTCATTTGATTTCAATAATTTGAAATTATAACTTGAGTGTTGATGCAGCACGAAACATTAAAGATCGGAATCTCAAATCTACTAGAAACATTTAATTCACGATGAATAATATGAATATCTCAAATTGTATTCAACAATAAATTGTTTCTGATGGACACTTAAAATGTGTTTGTTTTAACTTAATAGATATCAAAACGAGTGTTTTAAAGTCCAAAATGGGCTTTTTGATAAATTAGGTGTGTGGTTCATAATATGAGCACCATTTTTCAAGATTGCAATAAACCTAAAACAAATGTTTTTGTTAATCTGTGTAAAGAAACTTTTTTAAATCGCAATTTTTGACTGTTGATCCAAATGAGTATGTGTTTGGCCAAGCATCCTAGTCGCTCAAAATAGGGTGTGGAACAAATTAAAGATACTGATACGCCATAAAGTGACAGGATAGTCTCCACATGACACGTGTACACTCAGAACAGATGAAGCTCGTCCATTTAGAACAGGATTACACATATGGGCTCCAGAGCTTCGTAGCTTGGAACCTTGGGCAACCATCTGGACCCACCTTCAGGTCAGAAGGCACCGCAACCATGCACAAGAGGGTCCTGAGCTAATTGCCACCTTAGGCACCCTACCGAGCTAAAGATAAGGAAGCTGTGCACAATAAGGAAACTTCCATTCCTGGACAACTTCCACTTCCTATTTCCATGGAGCGTAGTGTTCTACTATGGTAACTGCCATTCTATGAAAGCAATCAAATCCCTATTTTCACGAGGTTGAATTCCTAATCAACTTAGGAGAATCGGCAGCCTATAAATTGGACCCGAAAGTTACGCAGTTTGAATTACAGTCATTCAATTACTTTCAATTACAGTCTTCCTTTACAATTTTATTGACTTCGTCATCGGAGAGGCTACCGTAGGAGCCTACCCGGTGGCCCCCTGATCTATTTTTTTAAGTGTTCAACAGGCGACAGAGAACGGAGCCCCTGTTGATCAAAAAGTATAACATCAGTTTGACGCCGTATTTAGGAACGAAAAATCGCTTCTCGCTAAGTTCTTCTTTCTACAAACGAACTCATTGCCTTTCTCACTGAAAAACCATGGCTCCCAATCTTCGTCCAAGGAAGAACCCTCAAAACTGGTAACCCGCCGGAAGAAGAAAGGGACAAGCATCTGATCTCATGCAGCAGCAACTCGATCGAGTTCAGCGACAGACTAACCTGATGCAGGAACAACTTCTTGCTATCTTTAGAACTCTGGCGTTGCTTACCCAAAGCCCTGGGAGCAACCCCCTTCATCCTCTCGTTAGCGCGGCTAATGCAGGGGCGCAGCCTCCTGCCACCACTATAGGCAAAAGACCCCACGAAGAGACTCCCATTGAGCAACCAATGCATGCCCAGGGCACCGCTTATATGGGAGGAGACCCCTAGCCATCAGCCGCCGCAGTAAGGGATACCGGCCTTTAACCTGGCCGTTTGCTACCAAAGTACTACAAGGGTTCCGACTCCGGTGGCTTTAGGGGCAAACCCAGCGCCGCATGAGTTTTAGCCCCACACGGCACTGGTTCCCCTAGTCCAGGACAATCGGCATTCTCTCTCTACCACGGGACAAAATCGTCCCACCTATGTGGGCACTGAAGCTACAAGGCAAGACCTTCAACCACCGGTACAGCTCGGGGGCCCACAAAGGATCGAAGAAGTAGTAGACTCAATGGACCACACCGCTGTTACTAAAAGTGCTTACATACCTCCAGAGCAAGATGAGTTAGCAAAGTTGCTTGGAAGGTTCACCACGCCATTCACCCCTACTATAATGGCCGAAGAGCGGCCAAAGAAATTTATTGTCTCGAAGTTCACTATTTACGATGGGATTAGAGAGCCAAGGGACCATCTTTCTCACTATCAGCACACTGTGGCACTACATGGAGCCACGGATGCCTTTATGTGCCGTACCTTTGTGACCAGCCTTAAGGGGCACTGCTCTGAAGTGGTTCCACCGCCTCTCTCAAATTCAGTAGTCAATTTCTATGAGCTCAGCAGGCGTTTCCTTGACCGATTCATGACTAGCAAAAGGTTGAGGAAAAGACTAGAGTTCTTGCTAAACATTAAGTAATCCAAAGAAGAGTCACTCTGATAGTACATCGCAAGCTTCAATGCTGAACTTATAGAGATCATGGATTGCAGTCCAAGCTTTCTGGTTGCCGCCCTGACCTTTGGCTTAGTGCTGGGGGTTTTCATGATTCTTTAACAAAGAGCCCTCCTGCTGACATGACAACACTCATGAAAGAAGCTAGAAAGCACATAAATCTAGAGGAAACAAGGATTTCTTCTCAAAAAGTAAAAGAACAGGACTAGAAGAATGATCAAAAGAAAGACTCCAACACAACCAAAAAGAGGGTCAGAAGTCCCGACAAAAGGACGGCATCCAGAACACCTGGCAACACTAGTACTGGAAGGAACAATGCTTACACTCATCTGAATGCCTCCTTAACTTACATATTTCGGCAGGTCCAAGCACATGAAAATATGAAGTGGCCCGAGCCACTAAAGAGCAATCCCAATACCTGGGACCAGAATAAGTATTATGATTTCCACAAAAACCATGGGCATACTACCAATGAATGAAGAGCCTTCAAACAGGAGATTGAACAACTCATCAAGAGAAGACGACCACAGGAGTTCGTCAGACAAGACGGGAGGTAGAACCCTCATAATGACAAGCCGCAACAGAGGAGGCAAGAACCGAGACCTGAACAAAGGGATGGACGGAAAGAGCCACAACAACAAAACAATCAGGTCATCTTCGTCCTCCACGTTGATAGCCCAATCACGGGGATGTCCAACCGAGCAAGAAAATATTATGCTCGGGAGGCTAGAGCTACTCCTAGCATCCTCTAGATCTCTGCTGTCGAGAAAAGGCTGAAGCCAGTTCTTGAGATCCAGTTCTCGGACCAAGATCTTGTAGGGGTGCACTATCCCCACAGTGATGCCCTCGTTATCTCACTCAAAATTGCCAATTTTGAGATCAGAAGGATTTTAGTAGATACAAGGAGCTCTCCCAACGTACTATTCTACGAGCTTCTCAAGCATATGAAGCTCAACTCCAATGAACGTCAAACCCACCACCATGGTAATGGCAGGATTTGACGAGAACCTTAGCTCTCCGTTGAGGAGAATTGACCTTCCCACTAAGAGCAGAAGTAGGGGACGATCAGAAGACCATAATCTCAGAATACCTGGTTCTGGATTCCAAGTCCCCTTATAATATTATCATTGGAAGGCCCTAGCTTCATCAAATGGAAACGGTCACCTCGACCCTCCATTAATGCCTTGAAGTATGTGCACAACAATACAGTCTATTTTATCAGAGGGTGCCAACCAACTGCCCGAGAGTGCCATACTCTGGCACTAAGAGAAAAGACTCCCAAATAGCAATCACAACATTCTCATGAAGGTAGGAGCCCAGACCTTTCCAACCTTCATGAGAACGAGAAGTGCCCCTCCAGAATTGATGAACCACTAAGCCCCAAGGGAAGGGATAGTAGAGCTAAGCCAATGGAAGACCACATCAAAGTGCTCATCAATCTCGAAGGAGAAGGGCGATATTTGCAGATCGGCTCAGACCTGTCACCTTCCGAACAAAAAGAGATGGTGAAATTTCTGAAGAGCAACCTCTCGGTGTTTGCTTGGGAAACTAAAGATATGGAGGGGATAGATCCCGACCTTATAACCCACAAGCTAATGACAGATCCTGACCACCCTCTTGTAAGACTAAAAATGAGGACGTTTGCTCTAGAGCGTCACCAAATCATTAATGAAAAAGTGTAGAGGTTGTTGAACGCTAAAATGATAAGAGAGGTATTCTATCCAGAATGGCTCGCCAATACCATTCTAGTCAAAAAGAAAAATGGTAAATGGAGGGTCTGCATCGACTACACAGACCTCAATAAAGCCTAGTCCCAAAGACAACTTCCCTCTGCCAAGGATAGACCAACTAGTTGATGTAACGGTAGGGCACGAACTCATGAGCTTCATGGACGCTTACTCTGGATACAACCAAATCCAGATGTACCAAAATGGCTAGCCAATACCATTCTAGTCAAAAAAGAAAATGGTAAATGGAGGGTCTGCGTCAACCACACAGACCTCAACAAAGCCTGTCCCAAAGATAGCTTCCCTCTTCCAAGGATAGACCAACTAGTCGATGCAACGACAGGGCAAGAACTCATGAGCTTTATGGAAACTTACTCTAGATACAACCAGATCCAGATGTACCCTCCAAACTAGGAAAAGAAAACTTTCATATTTGAACGAGGTCTCTATTGCTATAGGGGTGATGCCGTTCGGTCTGAAAAATGCTGGGGCGACATATCAACGACTGGTGAACAAGATCTTCGGCCCTCTGATCGGTAATACAATGAAAGTCTACATCGACGATATGCTGGTTAAAAGCTTATAGAAGAGCAATCATATCCAGCATCTAAGCCAGGCATTCAGCATTCTAAAACAACACAAGATGAAGTTGAATCATCTGAAGTGCACTTTTGGTATAACCAAGGGAAAGTTCTTAGGCTTTCTGGTTTCCCAAAGGGGTATCGAAGTAGACCCTACTCAAATCAAAGCCTTGATTAAGTTGGAATCACCGAAGACCAAGAAGGACATTCAAGCCTTCCATTCTTCAAAGCCTTGAGGCAGAACCAGGCCCTATAGTGGTCCGACGAATGTGAGAAGGTCTTTCAAGAATTGAAGAAGTTTCTAGCCTCCCTCGAACTCCTATGAAAGCCAATCAAAAGGGAGAAGCTGCTCCTCTATCTTGCGGTCTCAAAATATGCTGTTAGTTCTGTACTGTTAGTTCTATACTGGTCAGTCTGGACAAAAAGGTCCAGAAGCCGGTATTTTATATAAGCAAGGCCCTTCTAGACACAGAGAAAAAATATTTAGAGATTGAAAAGTTGGCCTTCGCTCTGACAATCTCTGCCCGGAAGCTTAGACCTTACTTCAAGGAACATCCCATTGAGATCCCAATCGCTTATCCACCCAAGTCAGTACTACGGAAGCCTAAAGTCTCGGGGTGATTGGTTAAGTGGTCGGTAGAATTAGGAGAATTTGATATATCCTAAGATCCACAGACCTCCATCAAAGGGCAAGTATTGGTAGATTTTGTTGCCGAGTTCACTCCAGCACTACATGATAAGGCACAATTCAGTAGGAGCTCCGTTGTATGGCAGCTCTTATACCAATGGATCATCCACATACTGGGGTTTCGGCGTCGGCTTGTTGTTACGGTCCCCTTAAGGGGCTTGTAGTAGAAAGGGCTGTAAGCTTGGGATTCAGAGCTTCCAACAATGAAGCCAAATATGAAGCCCTTATCCTTGGAATGAAGCTAGCGATAGAGTTCGAGGCCCAAAATATCAAAGTTTTTTCTGACTCCCAATTGGTGGTAAGCCAAGTTTTGGGAGAATTTTCATCAAAGACGATAGGATGCTCTGGTACTCAGAACTAGTAGATTTACTGAAACGCTCATTCCTTGAATTCATCATTCAAAAGATCGAGAAAGGTCAGAACTCCAGGGCTGATGCCTTGGCAAACATGGCCTCCCATCTTAAGCCAGAAGGAGATTCAACTCTGAAGATCTCCCACCAACCAAGGCCAAGCATTGAGGAAATACAGTTTTCCCTGGTCTTTGAGCAGACTCAAAATTGAATGATCCCCCATCCTCCGATATATAGGGGAAGGGTCACTCCTAGAAGATAAAAACCTGCCCTGAAGGATTCAAATTAGGGTAGCTTGGTACCTACTCTTAAACAGGAAGCTCTATTGAAGATCCTACTCTCAACCCTTATTAAGATGCCTAGCTCTAGAAGAATCTCAATATGTTCTGGCAAAAATATACGAAAGAATCTACGACAACCATAATGGTGGCAGAACCATAGCATACCGAGCTCTAATACAGGGCTATTATTGGCTCAGTATGTTGAAGCAAGCCAAGGAGTACATCCAAAAATGTGACAAATGCCAACGATTTACTCCCTACTAGCACCAGCCCCACCATAAGCTCATTCCTATTGCCAGCCCATGGCCCTTTGCTCAGTGGGGAATGGATATTATAGGGCCTGCTGCCAAAGGCCACTCCGAACAGAAGGTACCTTTTAGTAGCCATCGATTATTTTTCCAAGTGGGCAGAGGTCGAACCCCTAAATCACATCACAAAAGTGGAAAGTAAAGGGCTTCACATGAAGGAATATGGTCTACAGATTCGTCATACCTCGCGTCTTCATTTCAGACAATAGTAAGCAGTTTTTCAGAAACATTTTCAAGAAATTTTGTGAAGATTTGCGCATCAGTCATCACTTCGCTTTGCCAGGGCACCCCCAAGCCAACGGGCAAGCCGAGGTCACTAACCAAACAATTCTTGATGCTCTTAAGAAAAGGTTGGAAGATGCTAATGGAAGATGGGTTGAGGATCTTCTTGGTGTGTTTTGGGCTTACAGAACTACAAGAAGAACACCAACCTTTGAAACCCCGTTCTCGTTTACCTGTGGCTCGAAAGTAGTAATTCCTGTCAAAATTGTAATGCCTACCTTAAGGACGGAAGCTTTCGAACAAGGGGCCAATGACTAGCAGCTTGTAGAAAACTTGGACCTGCTTGAAAAAAAATGAGATCAGGCCAGAATCAAGATGGAAGCATACCAGCATAGAATGGCGAATAACTCTAAACAAGGAATGAGGTCCCTCAGTTTCCAACTCGGGGAACTTGTCTTGAGAAAAGTATTCCTGAACACTAAGGATTCCACTATGGGAAAGCTCTCACCTAACTGGGAAGGCCCGTACAGGGTAACAAAAACTGTCAGACCTACCTCATACTGGTTAGAGGACACAGCTGGGAAACCTGTACCCAGACCATGGAATATGGAGTATCAAGATGGAAGCATACCAGCATAGAATGGCGAATAACTCTAAACAAGGAATGAGGTCCCTCAGTTTCCAACTCGGGGAACTTGTCTTGAGAAAAGTATTCCTGAACACTAAGGATTCCACTATGGGAAAGCTCTCACCTAACTGGGAAGGCCCGTACAGGGTAACAAAAACTGTCAGACCTACCTCATACTGGTTAGAGGACACAGCTGGGAAACCTGTACCCAGACCATGGAATATGGAGTACTTACGTAAATACTATCAATAAGAATTATCTTTTTATTTTTTCAAAGTGTTCTCATCTCAATGTACAAATCCCTAAAAACCCTGCAGCCTATGCAAGAGTTACAGGTCTGGTCCATTTTAATATACAAACCCCTAAAAACCTTGCAGCCCATGCAAGAGTTACAAGTCTGGCCCATCTCAATCTACAGACCCTAAAAACCTTGCAGCCCATGCAAGAGTTACAAGGTCTGGTCTATCTCAATGTACAGACCCCTAAAATCCTTGCAGCCCATGTAAGAGTTACAGGTCTGGCTCATCTCAATATACAGACTCTAAAAACCTTGTAGCCCATGCAAGAGTTACAAGTCTGGTCCGTCTCAATGTACAGACCCCTAAAAATCTTGCAGCCCATGCAAAAGTTACAGGTCTGGTCCATCTTAATGTACAGACCCCAAAAAACCTTGCAGCCCATGCAAGAGCTATAGGTCTGGCCCATCTCAATGCACAGACCCCTAAAAACCTTGCAGCCCATGCAAGAGTTGCAGGTCTGGCCCATCTCAATGTACAGACCCCTAAAAATCTTGCAGCCTAAGCAAGAATTATAGGTCTGGTCCATCTCAATGAACTGAACCCCTATAATTCTTCATAACTATTACAAGAATTATGGGACTGGATAAGGATCTGCGATCTCTGAAAAATGACTTTACATTTAATACAAGTGATAAGGATTTGGTTTGTCTTTCAAGGAAGATATCAAATTTCCAAAAACACTGTTTGGAAGTCAGGTTGACCTGTTCAATTATTATGACTGTTTAATTGTGAGTCTCACTGTTCGGAAGTTACGTTATTGCTAGTTCTGGTTACAAAAGACCTGTTCAATTATTATAACTGTTTAATTACAAGTCTCTCTGCTTGGAAAATAGCTCTTAACTTATACTCAGTTAAGGTTAAAGGGAAGATCTGAAGTTTATTCAATTCCTGAACTTTTTTACTTGATTAAAGGCCGAAAGCCCAGGGTTGTTTTACAGAGCAATAATGGGTTGGTACAGTGCTGTAGTCTATTGAAAGCTTGACATATTATTAAAATTCACAAAATTTACAAGTAGTGCTACTCTAAAGAGGCAATCAACAAAAGTGCTTTGAAATATTAAAGTACACCAGTTCTGAAAAAAAGTTAATTTCATTGATAATTGGCAAAGGATTATATCATATTGGAAGGTTTACAAAAAAGCAAAGTACAGAAGCAAAAATCCTAGATTACAGCTGGTTTGAATGAGGAAGAGGTCGTTTTGCTCCATGTCATCATCATTCTCTTCCTTTGGTTCTGTTGATCTGAACGAGGAAGAGGCATTTTGTACCATGTATTCGTCACTCTCTTCCTTTGTTCTCTTCAAATTCAACACACTACATCCATATTTTCTTGAGCAGGTGCTTCTGCTGGAGGAAGATCAGGAGGGGTTTTCTTATCATCATCGTTCTAAACCTCAGCCTCGGATGGAGGGACTTCAACATTGTCAATCCCAGTCAGATCAAGGTCGGGGTACTTCACGAGGAGCTTTGTTATGAAGGTATTGTACCCATGTTCGATCAGCTCTTCACCCATTCTCCTCAACTTCAGCCTTCATCTCTGCTTCGGTCTGGGCCTTGGTAGATTCGACTACGTCTTTGGTATTTTGGATGGAGGATAGCTTGGAAGTTGTTAAACCTCCTTTAAAGGTCATCTAATTTTCAAGCAAGGGAGTCCCGTTCAGACTCCATGATGGACAAGGAGTTCGCCGCCTCTTTCAGCTTCTCCTCAATAGTAGAGGCAACAGACTAGGCTGTTCCTAGTTGTAGCCTGGTCTTATCTAGCTTGGACTGGAGATTTTCAATTGTCTCTAGATCCGTAGAAGTTTCCACTAATGGCAGCAAGGCCATGCATGGTCTGTCAACAAAAACAAAAACAAGTCAGAACAAGTAAAAGTAAAGTTTTAAAATACAAAAAATGAGAGAAGGTAGGGAGCTCGGAAACTACCTTCAACTGAAGGGATAGAAGATGTGTGGTAATCTTCTCCGCATTCTTCCTTTTATATTGCTTTGGGCCAGAAGCCCAGAACTCGTCGAAGGCCTTATTTGTGGCTAAATAGCCGGGATCATTAGGCACCTCAACAGCAGGAGCAAGCTGTTTTCTCCTTCCTCCTCCACCTGGTCGGAACCTCAGGGGCAGGAAGGGGGGTAAGCGCTGGAGCAGGAGGCACCCTCTCGTCCTCAACCAGAGCACGAATTGGGGAATTGGAAATGAGCCTCATCCTCTTCACTTGAAGAAGTGGATCGACAGGAAAAGAAGGCCCCCCTACCGTCTTCTTCTTCTGCCCTAGAGCCCACTTGGACATCAGGGACTTTTTAAGATTTTCATCCCGGAAGGTCGTCAGACGAGCATCCATCAGGTTCTCTGGTGTGAGGATGGCGGTGTGAGCTCTGTTGCTAGTTTGAAGGAGCTGACGGTACTTGTCTTGGAGATCAACTGTGAAGATTGACCTCTTTCAAGAACTTTTATCTGCACAGAAGACATGAACTCAGAGGTTAGACAAGCAATAAAGAAGTAAAAATATGCAAAAACAGAGGCAGAGATGTATTTAAGAGAGAGATCTCACCCTTAATCCCGGTACTCCGGGGAAATGTTGAGATCTGATCTTGGAAGTCCTCTAGTTCTCATCCTCTTCCTATAAAGAAATACCACTTCTTCCAAGTCTTATTGGAAGTAGGTACTAAGGAGAGGGGTCTAAACCCCTTATCAAAAGACATATAATAAAAGCCCTCTAACCTCATGTACTTCAGATCCATATTGCTACGGATCAAGTCAAGGTCTACCTCAACACCAGTTCAGATGTCCTAGCACTATAAACCCTAACAGATGCCTCTAACTATTGAGGTTGAGGTCGGCAGGGCAGATGTTGAACCATTTGAAGAACTGTCTAACTAAAGAAGGAAGAGGGAGTCTAAGTCCCATCTCAAACCATGCGAGATAAACACAGATCTCACCCGAACGGATGTCGAAAAGGCGATCTAGAGAGCTAGGGGCTCTGCAAGTCACGTTCGAGGGGAATTCGAAAGTAGCCCTCAAGTTATCTAGCATGCCCTGAGTAATGACACTTTCTCCTTCCTCTATTTGGGAGGGCCTGCCAGAGGTCTCCTCTATTCTGTTCCTAGGCTCAATAAAGGCATCGACTATCCTAACTCCAGGACTGAAGGAGACTCTACTATCCCTATTTTCCGGCACCATAAAAAAAACTACTACCTACAATGTGAACTTGGGGTGGCATAGTCATCTTCGAGGAGCTTTCTGTGCCATAACCAATGTAGTAAAGGGCATCAGAGACCGACATGGTGGATAAAAAGAAAAAGAAATAGAAGGAGAAAAAGAAGAACATGAAGTAAATGGAAAGAAAAATAAAAGAGGGAAAACCAAATCGAGCCTGAGGGACTGACTGAAAGAGGGAGCTTTGAACTGGCAGTGATCTCTTCAAGAACTCTGATCACTCTGATTCGACAGTAGGAAATTCTTTTGGGAGCAAAGGAAACGATGGAGGAAAGGGCGTACGCGTACCCCCTCCCTCTCTTTATATAGGTTAGTAGAAATGGGGGCTCATTCAGCCGAACCGTCACTACGGTGGAGGGAAATAATGGCCTCGAAAGCCCAAGTGGCGGATGCGCATTAAATGCCACATCAACTAGTCGCCTGGGAAGATGAAGTAACAAGACACGTGACTTTTCAGAAGCCCCACAACCCTAGTTACGCGGCGTGCTAAACTAAGGCTCAAGAGGGGAGTAGTTGATACGCCATAAAGTGACAGGCCAGTCTTCACATGACACATGTACACTCAAAATAGATAAAGCTCATCCATCCAGAGCAGGATTACACATATGGACTCCAGAGCTTCATAGCTTGGAACCCCGGGCAACCTCTGGACTCACCTTCAAGTCAAAAGGCACCGCACCTATGCACAAGAGGGTCCCGAGCTAATTGTCACCTTAGGCACCCTACCGAGCTAAAGATAAGGAAGCTGTGCGCAACAAGGAAACTGCCATTCCTGGACAACTTCCACTTCCTATTTCCATGGAGCGCAGTGTTCTACATGGTAACTATCATTCTATGAAAGCAATCAAATCGCTATTTTCACAAGGTTGAATCCTAATCAACTTAGGAGAATTGGCAGCCTATAAATTGGACCCAAACGTACGCAGTTTGAATTACAGTCATTCAATTACTTTTAATAACAGTCTTCCTTTACAATTTTATTGACTTCGTCATCGGCGAGGCTACCGCCGGAGCCTACTCGGTGGCACTTTGATATCTTTCTTTGAGTGTTCAACAGGCGACAGAGAGCGGAGCTCCTATTGATCAAAAAGTGCAGCATCAGATACTAAGAGGAGTTTTTGTCCGAGACACTATTTTAGCACACGGGAAGCTCTCTCAAATGAGACTTTAAAGTCCTATATATAAAAATAAGAGCAAAATGCTAAAAAGTTTTTAAAATAAGATTTTTAATCCAAAAAGTTAATGATACATTTTTTCTATCTAAAAGATCCAAAAAATTAATTTTTAATACAAAAATATCTAATTGTTAACTTCTATCTTAATACCGTTAAACATATTAATGATTAGACTGAAATAAGATTTACTATACAATTTAAAAAATATTAAATAGTTGATAAAATAAATTATTAAATCCAAAAAAAAAAAAAAATTTATCTAGATAGCCTAAAATATAAATTTCACTTCATAAAATGTTGTGATTTTTTTGAACTGAAGAAGTTATTTTATATATTTTTTAGTTTTTTGTTTCTAAAATATATCTTGAAGACTATTTTAATCTAATCAGTAATATTTTTTAACAGTGTTAAGATGGAGGTTAACAATTAGACTTTCTTGTATTAAAAGTTTTTTTTTTTTTATCTTTTCGATAGAAAAAATGTATCATTGACTTTTTGAATTGAAAATTTTATTTTAAAAACTTTTTAGTATTTTTTTCTAAAAAAAATATCTTAATCATAATAGAACACAAAAATAATAAAAAATTTGAAAACTACTAAAAATAACAAATTTAAATTAATCTCAAATTTGGATAAAATAAAGCCCTGAAGCAACTCTAAAATAACCTAGTACGGTGTGATGATAATGATTTCAAGGTCTCAATCCTACATGATCCTTAGATGACTCTACCAAATTCTCAAAAAAAAGAAAGAAAGAAAGGAGAGAGAGAGAGAGAGAGAGAGAGAGAGAGAGAGAGAGAGAGAGAGAGAGAGTAATATAAATGACTTTATTTTTTTATTTTGACGAATTCGTAAGAAGGTATTCTTGGCTAGTTTACACACATTACATTAAATCTTATTTTTGTGACAATCAGGATCACCTTTTAAACTCTAATTGCCAATGATCGACTCAGAAAAGACTCGAACTCAAGACGCTTAAATTTTATTTTCAATATTTTTACCGCTCAACTACACTTCTGGATAGTAACTTTATTCACATACGAGGAGTGGAAATTATTTTCTTTTTTCAAGGTAGGTGTCAAACAAAGTGAGTTAGTAAAGATTTTAGTATTGAGTTTTGTTGAAAAAAATAGAAGGAAAAAGTTAATTTTTTATCATTACTTTTTTTTTTTTCCTTTTTTCCCTTAGTACTTTAGAAAAAACTCATATTTTTGTTTGGGTAGATTTTGGTTAAAAGATCAATAAAAAGTTACAAACAAAACTCTAGAAAAGAAGGGCACCAGAGGGATAGAGGAGCAATAGGACTAGCAAACATAAGAATTTTTCACTTTTTTTTTTTATATTTTCTCTCACACTCTCCCATTTTACTTCTTTTTGGCTTGCCAACATATTTTTCATTCCTTTTCCATCCTCCTTTTGTTCTTCCATTTTTCCTATGTTTTTATATTTTAAAAGGCTTTAGATAGTGGATTAAATGTTCTATAGCTATTATTTTTCTTCAATTTCAACCACATTTTCTATATTTAATCATGCATATTCCATATACTGTAGAAGAAATTGTATTTTTATTGATGCAAAACCCAAGGTCGGTAAATAAAACGTCGTTGATATCTCTCAAAAAAAAAATTAACGTCAAACAATTAAATTAAAAATGAAAAGTTTATTTCTGACAGCTAAATGAATAGATACTAGTCGGTATTTCCAACATTTCAGCGCGTTAGGAATATAAGAATATATTTGACTAGCCAATACCTGTGCATAACAATCTCATTTACATATATTATTTAAAAAACATATCCGACAACAAATTATCATTGGCTATAATCTAATTTTGATCTTTACATGTCCTTTTTATTTGAAGTCTCAACGATTTTTTATAAAAAACTTTATTTCTAAATTCATTTAAGGAAAAGAAAAATATAAAAAATACTATTTTAAATATTACCGACATAGTTAGAGGTCAGAATTGTATTTTTTCCTACTACCAACCTAAAGGTGTTAACCTGTATTGAGAACATCATTGTTACTATTTTTGTCATTCATTTGGAGGTTTCATTTCTTATGAATAACATACCATTCTATTGTTTTTTGCAGTTCGGTGCAGGAGAATGACTTCGATATTGATTAACTACTTGAAGACATCTTTAACTTGAAATCTTTTGATCATTTCATTATTTTGTAAACAATGGAGACAACCATTTTGTATTGAGACATGTGGATTATATGTGTTGAGATGGAATGTAATGAGAAGACAGTTCTTTATTGAATTATATATGTCAATGTTTTTGATGTTGCACTTTTTGGCCGATGTAGATTCCGAGCTCTGCTCCCTGAAGAACACTCAAAAAAAAGATCAGAGGATTACCGGATTGGCTCCGGCGGTAGCCGCTCCGATGCTTAAGTTAATAAACTGAATTGAACAGACTGTAATGTAAGCCAAAGACTGAGCATGAAAAATAAAGTGTACCTTTAGGGTTTAATTTATAGGCGGTGGCTTTCCTAGGTTGACTAGGATTTGGAGCCATGTATATGGGGATTTAATCATCGGAAAAAAGCAGTTACCTTGTAGGATACTGCGTTTGAGAGATTTCCATGTGTGGCAATTTCCTTGTTGAAGACTATTTCCTTATTCTTTGCTCGGTAGGATGTTTAAGGCGGTGATGAGCTCTGAATCCGGGGGAGTGCTTTGGTTGCCAGCTCTGTATGGCCGAGTTGTGGCTGGTCTGCAGCCACACGTGTCGTGTGGGGATTGGTTTGTCTTTTTGTGGTATATCAGCTACTCCCCCCCTGAGCCCTAGTTCGCGCTCAGAGTGTAACTGGGGTTACGAGCTTCCGAAAAGTCACGTATCCTATTTCTTCGACTTCTAAGGAGGGTTATTTATTACACAGTCTGTCATTTGGTCTTTTGAGGCCATGATTGCTTTTAATCGCCACGGTGGTTTAGTTTGATGGGCCCATACTTTGAAATCATATATAAGAGGGGGAAAGATTTTGTACGTCCTTTTCCCTCACTGTTCACATCGTTTCCAAAAGAGAGATAGAGAGAAGAAAAGACTCCGCCATTACTGAATCAGTGAAGTTTGAAAAGCACTTATCGTTTGGAGCTCCTGTTCTTGGTTTTCTTCAGGTTCTTCTTTCTCTATTCCTACTTGTTTTCAATTTATTCTCTTACTACCTTCTCCCATTTTCACCTCTTATACTTTATTTTTCAATTTTTTGCCAATGTCGACATCCACTGCATCTTCTGGTGTTGGAGATAGCGCCGGAAGTTCGTTAGAAACTTCTGTATTGCCCCAATTCCAAACTGCGAGTGGTAGTCCTTCCGGTAGTGCCGAAAATAGGTCGAGAGAGTCCCCTTCCAATTCTGAAGTCAGAATCGTAGATATTTTTATAGAGCCTAGGAATAAGAGGGGATAAGCTTCTAGGAAGCCCCACAAGGATGAGGGGGAGAGTGCCGTTACTCAGAACATAATCGATGAACTAAAGGGGAGGTGTAACTTTCCTTCAAATGTCATCTGTAGGGTGCCAAGCGCATTAGATCACCCTTTTGATGTCCAAGAGGGGGAAATTTGTGTCTACCTTCATTGGTTTGACATGGGGCTGAGGCTCCCCCTTCCCGACCTAGTTAGGTAATTCTTTATTTGGTTCAGCCTTTGCCCTGCCGATCTTACTCTTAACAGTTGGAGACAGTTATTAGGGTTTATAGCCCTAGGTCACCTTAATGATGTCGATGTAACCTTAGAGTTGATCCGCAGCAGAATGGATCTTAAGTACATGAGTTTGGAAGGTCTGTTTATATGTCATTTGATAAGCGGTTCAGACCTCTCTCCTTCGTGCCAACTTCCAACAAAACTTGGAAGAGATGGTACTTCTTCATAGGAGGAAGATACGAGATGAAAGATTCTGAGGGCCAGCTCTCGATATTCCCCCGAAGTACGGGGTTTAAGGATGAGACCCCTTCTTCCTATGTCAGTTCTGCTTCTATCTATGTCTTTTCCTTTGAATTGTTCAATTAACCATTGCCTTCATGCCTTCTGTACAGACAAGAGAGACTGGAAGAGGTCAACTTTTTCTGTTGAACTTCAAGACAAATACCACAAGCTTCGTCAAACTAAAAACAGGGACTTCAGAGTTATTTTGAAGCCCGAAAATCTGATAGCTCCTGACTAAGACAAGGACCAAGAAGAAGATCTGATGGCTTCCGATCAGAATAAAGTAGAGAGCTTCCAAGACCCGGAACGGGCAGAGGACTTGACAAAGTCCTTGATAAGCAAGTCGGCTCCCGAAAAGAAGAAGGTTGCGGGGCCTTATTCTCTTATTGGTCCTCCTTAAACTAGGAAGAGGAAGCTTCGTTCTAACCCCCTACCTCTGTGCTGCCCAAGAAGGGCGTTGTTCCTGATCCCTCCACTTCTGCTCTACCCAAGAAGGGCACTATTTCCATCCCCTCAACCTCTGCTGCGCCGAAGAAGGGCATTGTTATTAGGGAGCTAGTTCGTATGCCTCCTCCTACCCCAACCCCTGAAATCCAAAAGAAGTTGAAGACAAGGATGGCAGTTTACCTTTCTGTGTTGCCAGATGGTTATAAGGCCGCTATGCAGGCCATTGATAGATTCTGGACCGACACTCTTCAAAGAAACAAGGGGTAGGCCACCCTACAGACCATTACCGAAGTGATGAATACTCAAATGAAGGTAACCCCCATTCTGTCTTTCTTTGCCTTTGTTTCATTCCCTGTTCTCATCTGTCTATTTGCTATTTATGTAGGTCATGCATAGTCTTGCCTCCTTGACGGAGTTTGCCTTGGATCCGTTAGCCGTGGAAAAAACTTCAAGATGACCTGAATGAGGCTAGACTTCAACTTAGGGACGGCCCAATCTAACGTTACGGCTGTAGAGGAGAGGTGCAAGGAGGTGAATAATTCTCTTGCTATTATGGAGTTGGAGAGAGATTCTCTTCTTTGCCAGGTGGAGGAACTGTAGAAGAGAAATATTGAACTGAAAAAGGAGAATGATGGGCTTCAGGCCTCCATTGCTCTAAAGGTTAAAGAGACCAAGCCTACGACTGAAGCGACAATGAGAGCAACGGTTGAAGGAATAGGTAATGCGCTCATGCAGCACGACTATGATTCCTTTAAGTCCAGGTTCCTTGGAAGTTCCCAGACTTTTACTTGTCAGCAGTGGAGGATGATGACGATGATGATCCAAGCAGCCCTCTCATTTAAGAGATGAACTTTTATGCCCCTATTTCTTTTTTCCTGATTTGATGCATTTCAAACATTTTTCCATGTAATTAAATTTTTTGCGTATCGTACTCCCGAACAATGATGCTTTGAAATTTTTTTGAATTGTGACGGATGGCAAATCTGCCAGTTCTGTTTTGTTATGTTATTGCTATTTTGTACTATAAGTTTGCCTCCATACCTTTTAGTTTAATCAGGAACACTTAAAGTGGTTGTGATGGTACATCGTCCATAACCAGGATTTGCTTGAGCCAACGAACTGATAACAATTGTAGGATAATTTTCGAAACTTAGTTCGATACATCCTTGAAAGGATATTTGAACAAACTCTCAGGATCAGAACTTGTTTGAGCAATTGTGTTGAATCTCCTGTCCTTAATATAAAGGGTTAATACGATGGGCCAGTCTTGGAGGTCGGTGAATTAAGATGGACCAAACCTGAGGGTCTGTACATTAAGATGGACCAGACCTAAAGGTTTGTATATTAAGATGGACCAGACCTAGAGGTCTGTTCATTAAGATTGACCAGACATGAAGGTCTGTACATTAAGATGGACTAGACCTAGAGGTCTGTTCATTAAGATGGACCAGACATAAAGGTCTGTTCATTAAGATGGACCGGACTTAGAGGTCTGTTCATTAAGATGGACCAGATATGAAGGTTTGTTCATTAAGATGGACCAGACATGAAGGTCTGTACATTAAAATGGACTAAACCTAGAGGTTTGTTCATTAAGATTGACTAGACATGAAGGTCTGTACATTAAGATGGACTAGACATGAAGGTTTGTACATTAAGATGGACCAGACATGAAGGTCTGTTCATTAAGATGGACTAAACACGAAGGTCTGTACATTAAGATGGACCAAACATGAAGGTCTGTACATTAAGATGGACCAGACGCGAAGGTATATATATTAAGATGGACCAGACATGAAGTATGTACATTAAGATGGAAACGCTTCATGAGATACTTTAAGAAAAAAGAAATCTTTTTTGATAATACTTTCGTAGGTGTTCTATATTCCAAGGCCTAGGGACAGGTTTTCTATCCATGTTCTTTAACCAATAAGTGGTAGGTTTAACAGTCTTTGTTCCTCTGTAAGGGCCCTCCTAGTTGGGTGATAACTTTCCCATAGTGGGATCCTTGGAGTTCGAAAAAACTCTTCTTAGGACAAGATCTCCAACCTGAAAGTTGTTAGGTTTTAGCCCTAGTTTAGAGTTGCTGGCCATCCTGTGCTGATATGCTTCCATCCTGATCCTGGCTTGCTCCCTATTTTCTTCAAGTAGGTCTAAATTCTCTGTGAGCTGCTGATCATTGGTCTCTTGGCTGAAAGCTTCAGACCTCAGGGTAGGCATACCGATCTCAACGGGGATCACCGCTTCTGTACCGTAGGCAAGTGAGAAGGGAGTTTTCGAGGTTGGTATTCTTTTAGTTGTTCTGTAGGCCCATAGTACTCCAGGGAGTTCTTCCACCAATCGTCCATTGGCTTCTTTCAACCTCTTCTTAAGAGCATCAAGGATTGTTTGGTTAGTGACCTCTACTTGTTCGTTGGCTTGGGGATGACCAGGAGAGGAAAAATGTTGATTAATGTACAGGTCTTGGCATAACTTCTTGAAAATTTTTCCAGCAAATTACGTACCGTTGTCTGAGATGATCACACGTGGTATGCTGAACCTGCAGACTATATTCTTCCAAATAAAACTCTTAACTTCTTTCTTGGTAATGTGTGTTAGAGGCTCTACTTCTGCCCATTCAGAAAAATAGTCAATGGCCACCAGTAGATATTTCCTGTTCGATGTGGCTTTTGGTAATGGGCCTATGATGTCCATCTCTCACTAAGCAAAAGGCCATGGGTTGGTGATAGGGATGAGCTCATGGCGGGGCTGGTGTTGATAGGGAGCGAACCTTTGGCACTTGTCACACTTCCGGATGTATTCTTTAGCTTGCCTCAACATTCTAGGCTAGTAGTACCCTTGCGTTAGAGTTCGGTGTGCTATGGTTCTACCCCCATTATGGTTTCCACATATTCATTCATGAGTTTCTGCCAGGACCTACTGAGAGTCTTCTAGAGACAGGCATCTCAGCAAGGGTTGAGAATAAGACTTTCGGTAAAGCCTTCCATTCATAACGAGATACCGAGCTGCTCTGATTCGGATCCTTCTTGCCTTGCTTGTGTCCTCTGGGAGGAGCCCTCCTTCCAGGTATTGGAGGATGGGAGTCATTCAGTTCTGAGGTTGTTCTGTAATTTGGACGACTTGAATTTCTTTGATGCTCGGTCTTGGCTGGTAGGAGATCCTTAGCGTAGCATCTCCTTCAGATTTCAGGTAAGATGCCATGTTCACCAAAGCATCAGCTCTGCAGTTCTGGCCTCTTTCTATTTTTTGGATAGAGAATGCTTGGAAAGAGCATTTCAGCAAGTTGACTAGTTCTGAATACCGAAGCATCCTGTCATCTTTGATGGCAAACTCTCCCAGAACTTAGCTAACCACCAATTGGGAGTCAGAGAAGACTTCAAGGTTCTGTGCCTCACACGCCTGTGCTAGCTTCATCCTCAGTACAAGGGTTTCCTATTTTGCTTCATTGTTAGAGGCTTTGAACCCTAGGCTAACCGCCTTTTCTGTTATGAGCCCATTAAGAGATTGTAATACCAGACCGACACCAGAACCACGGTCGGTGGATGATCCGTCAGTGTAGAGCTGCCATGTTCCCAAACTTTCGCAAAGCTGTGCCCTGTCTTGCAGTGCTGGGGTAAACTTGGCAACAAAATCGGCCAAGGCTTGCCCTTTAATAGAAATCTGTGGAACATAGGATATGTTGAACTCCCCTAACTCCACTAACCATTTGACTAATCGCCCTGATACTTCAGGCTTCCTTAATATTGACTTCAGGGGGTAGGTAGTTGGAATTTCAATAAGATGAGCCTGAAAGTAGGGTTTGAGCTTCTGTGTTGAGGTTATTAGGGCAAAAGTTAATTTCTTAATCTTTGGGTATCTTTTTTCTGTGTCCAGTAAGGCCCTATTGACATAAAATATGGGCTTCTGGACTCTCTTGTCCTGCCTGACCAGAACAGAGTTAACAACGTTTTCAGAGACTGCAAGATAAAGAAGTAGCTTTTCCCCTTGGATTGGTTTTGATAAGAGTTCGGGCGAAGCTAGATATTCCTTGAGTTCTTGAAAGGCCTTTTCACACTCTTCCGTTCATTGTAGAGCTTTATTACCCTTCAGGGCTTTGAAGAACGGTAGGCAACGATCAATGGATTTGGAGATAAATCTGATTAGAGTTGCAATTCTGCCATTCATAGCCTGAATATCTTTCTTAGTCTTTGGTGACTCTAGTCCAACCAGAGCCCCAATCTGAGTGGGGTCTGCTTCTATACCTTTCTGGGAAACAATGTATCCTAAGAACTTTCCCTTCGTTACACCAAAGGTGCACTTTGAGGAATTGAGCTTCATCTTATATTGCCTCAGGATGTCAAATGTTTGAGCCAGGTGCTAGAGGTGGCTACTCCTCCATAGGCTTTTGACTAGCATATCATCAATATACATTTCCATGGTACTGCCGATCAAAGGGTTGAACATCTTATTAACTAGACGCTGGTATGTGGCCCCAGCATTTTTTAGTCTGAACGGCATCACTCTATAGCAATAGAGACCTCATTCGGTTATGAATGCTGTCTTTTCTTGTTCTGGAGGGTACATCTGTATTTGATTATATCCCGAATAGGCATCCATGAAGCTCATAAGTTCGTGCCCTACAGTAGCATCAACTAGCTGATTTATCCTTGGCAAAGGAAAGCTATCTTTAGGACAAGCTTTATTGAGGTCTGTATAGTCAACACAGACTCTCCACTTGCCATTTTTCTTCTTGACTAGAACGGTGTTGGCTAGACAATTAGGGTAAAATACCTCTCATATCATCTTGGCCTCAAGCAGTCTTTGAACCTCTTCGTTGATGACCTGATGCCGCTCTAAAGCAAGTGGCCTTCTTTTCTGTCTCACTGGTGGGTGGTCTGGATCTACCATCAATTTATGAGTGATGAGGTTTGAATCTGTACCCTTCATATCCTTTCTTTCCCAAGCGAACACAGAGAGGTTATTCTTTAAAAATTCTATCATCTCATCCTGCTCGGCAGGTGTTAGGTCTAGTCCTATCTGTAGGTAGCGCCCTTGGGTTTTCAAGCTGACCAATACTTTAATGGGGTCTCTTATGGGCTTGGCCTTGCTGTCCCTTCCTCTGGGGCTTAATGGCTCATCAATTCTGAAAGGGCAGTCTTCTACCTCATGATAGTGGGTGTAGAGACCTGAAAATTGAGGATAAATTTTTCATTTTTCCAGTAGGATTGTAATATCCCGACTTGAGTTAGGTGGTGCTGACCAAGTTAGACTGTAAGCGAACCGGGTTGAGCGAGGCCATGACATGTAACTTTAAATCAATACTAATTTATTATCTAAATAAAATTTTGACGTACAATTTCGATAATTGGTAACTTCGAATATACGAGGATTTGTTGTGCTAAAGATTTGATAAAGAACAGTACGCATTAGTAAGAATATGTGTGTATTTAAATATACATAAACAAAAGAAATGAAATTATAAAAGTGGAGAGCATGTGATAATGAGAATAATGTGATAATAAAATAAAATAAGATAGTGAAATAAAATAATGTGACAACAATAATAAGAAAAATTAAAAATTGTGAAATATGGTAAAAGATACGGCCATGGTATGTATATATATATATATATATATATATATATATTATAAGGCAAACATAAAGAATATTTATATAATATACAAATATATAAGAGGTTTCAAGGAAGCTGATTGGAACAAAAAAAAGAAATGTGATATATATATATATATATATATGAATTTATATAACAGCCAAAGTTGCTAGAAGAAGGGAGAGTCGGTAGAAAAAGAAAATGGAGAAAAGGAAAAAGAGAAAGTGTGTGCAACGTGCACAGGGTGTGTAGTGAGTATGGTATATTATATATAAAATATACATAATATTGGTTGAAACAAAACAAACAAGAAAGGAAAAAGTAGAAAAGGAAAGGGATAAAAAGTCAAGAAGGGGGCTGTTTAGAGAGATGGCGTGTGGGACGGTGCAATTGGGACAGTAATATATATATATATATATATATATATAAAAGTGTGTGTAGGGTGCAGGTTTAGGGGTGCAGCAGGTAGCGTGCAACAGGGAAGAAAATATATAGTTATATATGTGTGTTTGTGTGACGGTACAGTAAAAGAAAATGAGAAAAAAAGAGAGCAGCCGAGATAGAGAGAGAAAGGGGAGCTCTTGAAGTGGCGTAAGAGAAAGGGAAAAAATATAT
Source organism: Nyssa sinensis (assembly GCA_008638375.1). NCBI lineage: Eukaryota > Viridiplantae > Streptophyta > Magnoliopsida > Cornales > Nyssaceae > Nyssa > Nyssa sinensis. The sequence goes on along the minus strand of CM018043.1, from coordinate 46,193,315 downwards.
TTATATAGTGTGTTGTGATCAATTAAAGGGGCTAGAAAAGTGGTCGGCCGAAAGAGAGAATTAGGAGAGAGTAAGGAGGCGGTGCAGACATCAAAATATATATATATATATATATATTTATGTGTGGTGTAGCATATGTGCAGCAGGGGTTGCGTACAGAAGAGAAAAGAGAAAATTGAAAAAAAAAAAAGAATTGGGAGAAGAAGCAGTGCAGCAAGCGGCGGCATAGTGGAGATGGTGATGAAATTGGAGGGCCTGATGCGTGATGAATATTGGGTTGCTGTTGGTGATGCCATGGGGTTAAACCAATGGGCAAAGAGGGTGACAGCCGCGACAAACCAGAATAGCAGCAACGGCTGTTGCGGCACAACAACAGCAGAATGGAGCGCTGCGTGGTGCGTAGTGCTACGCTGTGTAGGGTGCTGTTCGGTGTGGTTGCGTAGCAGTAGGAAAGGGAAGCAGTAGCAACGTGTGCTATTGTGTGGTGCGTGTTTGTGGGTGTTTGTGAGTGGTTGAGTAGCAATGGTGCAGCAGCAGCAGTGTGTGCTGTTGTATAGTGCGCGGTGGTAGCGGCAAAACAGAAAAAGTGGAGCAGCAGCGGTAGTGCTCTAGCCGCAGGAAAATTGTGTACGTATGTATGATTGTGTTTTGACGTTGGAGCAGAAAGAAAAATGGAGAAAACAGAGTGCGACAGTGAGGAATAAATTAGAGCAGCTGATGGTGCCGTGAGGTTTAAATCAAAGAGTGGGGGTGTTTCCTGTGTTTTAAAAATTGAGCCAAGTTGAAGGGATTGGGGAGTGAGACAGCATAGAGATTGATTTTGGACAGCCTTGAGGTTGAGAGTAGCAGCAGATTCGGTTTGGATGCTATTGAAACATCAAGTACGAACCGTTTATTTTTGTAAGCAGATTAGATTGGATTGAAGGAACACGAGGCAATGGGGTAAGATACTGACTTTTAGTCTTGAATTTTTTAGAAGTATGAATAATTAGATTGATTTTGGGATTTCATTAAACATAGAAATTATCTTAGAATTTGCAAATTGGAATCCAGAAAAATAATCTAGAAATTAGAGGGAAGGACACACAACTTAGCTGCTGAGTTTTACGATTTTATTTGGGCCAAATCGGGTTGAGTCCGACCCGACTCACCCATTCAGATGGCTGTCCAATATTGTTACTGTATGGGTAAATTTTAGATTTGAGTTTGGGAGGTGTTTGGTTGGAAAGGAGAAGCTATCTAATGATTGGCTTACAATAGAAAAACAACATGAACGTACAGGAAATTGGAAAAATTATGGGCAGATTGGAATAGAATTTGTGAGATTTTAATTATATCCAGAAATTTGGGTTAATTGTGAATTGACCCAAGTGAATAAATAATAATTAATTAAAGGAGAAATTACTAAAATGCCCTAAAGTCAAAAAGTAGTCAAACGAATTCCGATTTAAATAAAAGAATAGTGAAACTTTATTATTTCGAGCATTTCGGACTCAACGTGGAGTCCGATTTGTAAAAAAAGGTCTCAGGGTGTAAGAACCCGTGAAAGTGCAAAATGACCATTTTGCACTTTTTAGCTCGAATGTCCGAATTAAATTTCGCGAAAGCCCAAACCTAGTTTTCTTTAACGTTCCAGACCCAATGGTAGAATTTATTTTGACAAAATAGAAACCAATAAAATAAAGACATAAAATTTGATGAATAGCATAATTCAAGTGGCAATAGACTGAGTCATGTTTCATGATTTTAGGGATACCGAAAGGCAAGGAGAAGGTGGTTTGACCTTCTATATCATCACTGTTAGTTCCACTACACAGCGAGCACTACATCTTAGGGTTGAGATCAACCCATCCAGGTATGGTGTATTGTGCTAAATAAGAAATAAGATTAAGTTAGGAGTAATTGCCATGTTGACTTGATGATTCACATATTTGCTTAACTGTTAGTATGCTTATGTGTTTCTCGTTATCATTTTGAAAGCTTGGTTAAGTGATGGATGTGGATCATGACTATACGTATATTCCTTGTGTTAGCATAATGTGTGAATTATATTTTCGAGAATTGTTGAGATTATAGAATGTGTAACTTAAAGCATGTGTTTAAGTGAACTATGTATGCATGTACCCTTGATGGAGAGATTTTGTGATGGGATTGTTATTGTGTAATACATTGTTTAAAGCATGCTTCATGTGTGGATAAGATGCCTTATTGAGATTGCATTATGGCATGGTGGAATCAAAGCATATTGGCATAGTGTGATTCCTTGGAACATGGTGTGAGTTGAGCATTTGGTGCTGTGCATACTGGTTACTCAGGTTGTCGGAGAAGGTCCGTAAAGTGAGACATACTGGTTACTCAGGCCGTCGGGGAAGGTCCATAAAGTGAGACATACTTGGTTACTCAGGCCGTCGGGGAAGGACCGTAAAGTGAGTCATGGGTGTGGCATAGCATTTGCATGGGTGTGTCACGCATATTGTTCATGTATTGTGTTGATGACATTGGATGACATGCAGAGATAAATGTACACTTGCACATGCCATACCTTAATTTTTTTTCTTGCATTAGCATTACACTATACCAGCAGTTGAGCTGACCCATTCGTGGGACACCATATTACAGATGACACCCCGGCTACGTGAGACTCGGTGATGCTTTGATGGGAGAAAGTAGTTGGAGTGTTTTTGACCCTTAGGGCATATTTTGAAATGTAAGGGCTTAAGCCCAAGATGACATGTTATATGTATGTTGACGGAAATGAATGTAAGCTAAGTTGAACCCATTAGATTGTCTTTATTTCTTTATTATTTTTATTGTCCTTTTGTTTCGTTACTCACGCCTCGGGTTTGTGGGAATTCGGGGCGTGACAGTGGGAGAGGACTGGATCCACACATTCACGAGCATGCAGTAATTGCTATTTAGGAGCTTTTACCTTGAATGCGATAGCATGACATTCTCTAGAAGTTGGTTGGCATCCTCTGATAGAGTAGACAACTTGATTGTAGACGTATTTTAGGCATTGGTGGAGTGTCGAGGTGACTGCTCCCATCTGGTGTAGCCAAGGTCTCCCAATTATGACATTTTATTACGTCCAAAGAATAACGCGGTTTTGTAGTGTAGCTTTGGGATGTCGATTCTACAAGGAGACAAAATTAAAATAATAACAGAAAGAATTTCTGAAACTAAAAGAAATATTAAATGATTAATGAGAAAATAAAAATATAAAAAGTAATTCAAAAAGAAAATTAAAATTAAACCAAGTGATTAACGGAAGAAAATACTCAAATTAACGAACATTAGAGCGTCGGGAATCGCTTACACATATTCGGCATTTTAATTATTTTTAATTCATTGATAACTCAATTAAAAATTTAATTCCAAAAATCTCAATTGGAAGATATAGAATTACGAACCAAAATTAAACCAAATGTAACCCTTTGAAAAATCATTCATCATTTTTAAATCCCACAAATTGTTATCTACATTGAAAGAACCCAACGACAACAATATACGCAGGGAACAAAGAATTAAATCAATATAAATAATTAATTGATCCAAAAATAATTAAAGAATTAATCCATTTAATAGAAAAAGCCTGACTGAATCTATAAACAAAATAAACATTTTAATTATTCAGAGAATAAAATACCAACAAAAAATTAAAAATTATAAAACTAAAGAATTTTAATAAATAAAAATTCAGCGCATGAATCAAAAATAAATTAAATTATTATTTAATGTGTAAATTCATCTCTAACCTTATTTAAAATTTAATTACCCATATACAGAATGGACAACATAAATCTTATTGAGAAATAAACATGAAGCATCTGCCACTCTGTTTTTCTGATTCTGTTCTGCGCCAAGAGTGATGCGCCCCTCTCTGTTCTATTTTTTCTCTACTCCCAAAAAAATAGCCTGCAAGGACCCTCCAGTTAAAACAACGTTTTTTTTTTCTTTTAAAACCCTTCCGCGCCGGGCCCCATAGCTTCTCTCATTCAGCCCTCACGCCTGGACTGCATTTCCGCGCCTGGACTAGCCTTGTGCCCCTTTTTTTCTATTCAGTCGCGCGGCCCATTCCGCCTCACGAACCTGTTCAAACCGCACGCCCAGCTACACAAGCCAAGCCCCTTTTTATCTCTTTCTTTTCCTTGCTTTTCTTTCCAGTACCGGGCCCCACGCCTCAAAGCCCATTCTTCTTTTCTTTTCATTTTTTTTCTTTTCTTTCCTTTGTTTTCTTCAGCCCCAGCTCACCACGTTTGACTTTTCTCTTTCCTTTTGTTTTGATTTTTTTTTAATTTTTATTTTTGAATCAGCCACCTTTCTCTCTTCCCGAGCATAGCCAAGCGGCTGTATTCTTTAGGTTCCATTTTCTATCAGATAACGACTGAATCTTGATTCGAGCTCTTCACGGAAGTTGTAGCCCTGAATGTGTAGATAATTTTAGACTTTTGAATCACCTAATTTGGATTTTGAAAACTCAAATTATGACCCATTGAAATCTTCTTGAAAAGCTTAAGACGTCTTCTAAAATCTTCATGAAGACCACTTTCTCATTTTGAAAATCTAACGCCATCCAAACCTTAGTTGAAGCTCCATAAATCAAATCTGTCTAAAAGCTAAAAATTGCACAATATACTTCATATCTCTTCTTTTATCCTTCAATGTTTCCCTAATTTAATAAATATATTAATCAGCTCACTTAAACAAAAAATGTCATAAAACTAAATATAAATGAATTAAGAATATCAAACATTATGCTTTAATAATAGGGTCACATTTTAACATTTTAATATAATAATAAGGTATTTAGAATGCACTTTCACGCATTCATCAACATTATAAGGAGATTTGACATTCAGGACCATGTATTCAGTTACTGTGATTTTTTCTTTTTTTTGCACATTGACTTTGATGCTCACTCAATTGAACACTCTGCACTTGTACTCTTCCCGTTTTCTTTTTCTGCTTTTTCCAATTCAACACAAAAGAAAAGAAATGCAAATTCCACACCTAGTACACACTTGGATGTAAAAAGGGTAGAAAAATCAGGGTATAGGCTATACTCCAATGTAGAGTAGTATGGATGATATGGGCACATGAAAAAAAGAAAAAAAAATTTATATGTGTTTGTTGGCTCAAAGTTAGCTACTAAGGGTCTATGATGAGAAGGGCTAGCTTGAAAGGCTCAAATGTTAATCTTAAGTTGACCTTCGTCATATCTTAAGTATATCCGCCGTCATACCACCAACCATGTAATGATATTCTCAAAAGAAGTGCCCAGTTCAACAGATCAATGAATGCTTATCACAATTTCCTACATTTGTAAGCTCTCAATTCTCTCCAAAACTCACATGAATACTTAAGCAAAGAGTTCTCTAGCTACATGTGTCAAACCACCATCTTATCACAAAGTTTGGATAAGTGCATTAAAAGTTCTGTGAATGCCTCAGCAGAATGATTATGGTGGATTTGGTGAATTCACGAAGATAGCTATGAATGAGAATGAGTACTCATGTGAAAAAGATGCACGAGTGATGCAAATTTTTTTTTTAAAAATTTGACACATGAAAATATGCCACAGCATTTTAAATGTTAAATTTACAACACCACCCCCCAACTTAAATGAAACATTCTCCTTAATTGTTTAACAATCAAAATTGAATGGAGGGTACTAAAAAGGGAGAATAAACCTGATGGGTGAGATGGGTAGCTCGCTAAGCACCAAAGATGGCAACCGGAACTAACAAAATGAAATTAACTTGCAGATAAAACAAAAAAAGCAGCAGCAAACAAAAAGAAAAACAAACGAAAATAAAAGAGAACAAAAAACAAAACAAAAAAAATAAAGAAAAAGAAAAAAAAATAAAATACCTGTATGGCGTCATCAAGGTGGATAGACCGGGTCCATAAGTGAAATGTCTTCCACTTTCGGAACTTGCCTATCAATTAAAACTTTAAGGCACTGGCCATTTACTTTAAAAACCCGACCATCCTTAGAATCTTTTATTTCGACTACCCCTATTTTCAAAAACATTTTTCACTATAAAAGGGTCTGTCCACCTAGACCTGAGTTTTCCTAGGTGCTTATGGAGTCTAGAATCATATAAGAACACTCGATCATTATGCTTAAACGTTTTTCTCAAAATATTTTTATCATGAAACATTTTCATTTTAGCCTTCCGGGTGGCAGCATTCAATTTTCTATAATCAATGCACATCCGCCAGCCATTCACAAGTTTTGTAGGGACTAACACTCCTAGGTCATTTTTCACCACTTCTTTCATAGTGGGATTAAGCCTACGCTAGGGGTCTCTACGAGGGCTAGTTCCTTCCTCCAAATTGATTTTTAAACCCTTAGGCAAAGGCTTCAATTCAACTTTGGGTGCTTCCACACTTGAAGGAATTTGCTCTTCACTTGTTTTAGGCAACTCCTCAAACTTTGGTTGCCATCCCCGTCCTCCATAATCCTGAGTTTTGTCAAAAATAACACAAATATCCACGTGTCCTTTGATCAGTCGTGTTGACAGGTGGATTCAAAGGATTAGCTTCACGATTCTGAGTGAGCATTGCTAGAGTTCTGGATATGGCTAGAAGTTGTTCTTGCATCAACTGGTTTTTCCGTTTGACTTGGTCGAGCTCTTGCCGCACGGGATTATTTGTTCGTCCTCTTCCTCGTCCGACAAGCGGTCGGGGTTGAGGCTTTTGAGGATCTTGAGTATTCTTTATCGGTCGGAGATTGGGAGCCATGATCCTCCGGTGAGAAGGAAGATGAGTCTGTTCGTAAGTAGAGCACTTGGTGGAATAAACAATTATCATTTCCCACAGACAGCGCCAAACTGATGCTGCACTTTTTGGCCGATGTAGATTCTAAGCTCTGCTCCCTGAAGAACACCCGAAAAGAAGATTAGAGGACCACCGAATTGGCTCCGGCGGTAGCTGCTCCGATGCTTAAGTTAATAAACTGAATTGAACAGACTATAATGTAAGCCAAAGAATGAACATGAAAAATAAAGTGTACCTTTAGGGTTTAATTTATAAGCGGCGACTTTCCTAGGTTGACTAGGATTTGGAGCCATGTATATAGGGATTTGATCATCGAAGAACGGCAGTTACCTTGTAGGATACTGCGCTTGAGAGATTTCCATGTGTGGCAGTTTCCTTGTTGAAGACTGTTTCCTTGTTGAAAACTGTTTCCTTATTCTTTGTTCGACAGGATGTTTAAGGCGGTGATGAGCTCTGAATCCGGAGGAGTGCTCTGAAGGCTTGCTCTGGATACCAGCTATGTATGGCCGAGTTGTGGCTGGTCTGTAGCCACACGTGTCGTGTGGGGATTGGTTCGTCTTTTTGTGGTATATCAGTTTTAATTTTAATTTGCCAGAATTTTTTTGTTTAGTTATTGGAATTATATATATATATATATATATTATAAGTAGAGTTTCAAATAGTAGAAGTAACAAGTTATTTTTTTGTTTAGTTATTGGAATTATATATATATATATATTATAAGTAGAGTTTCAAATAGTAGAAGTAACAGGTTATTTTTGGTGTTGGTATTAATTATTATTATCAACAGTTATTTATGTCGGCATTAAATATGCATATTTTTGACGCTTTTCTATGTTGGAATTAATTAATTATTATCGACAGCTATACTATGTCAGAATTAATTCATTATTATTAGCAATCATTTAAGTCAGTATTAAACAGTCATACTTCCAATGTAGGAAAGCGTCGAAAATTATTAATTACACAACAAAAATATATATTTTTAGAGACGCCCAAAAAGGCGTCGCTAAAAACTATTATTAGCGATGCACACGAGGTACGTCACTAAAAGTGATGGAAAATGATTTCCCGCGTGAAAAAAAATACCTCACACCTTTTAGCATCGTAAAAACAGTTATTAGCAACGCACACGTGCGCCACTAAAAGTTATAGAGTATTAGCGACGGACGAATGTACGTCGCTAATAGTGTTATAAGTAAAACGACATCGTCTTGGATACCTTTGGTGACATGCAAAAATTTATTAGTGACATGCTTTGTGCATCGCTAATAAGTCTGCAATATTTTTCCCAAATCGTACTCAGATCTCATTCGATCAAGAGGCTGCTCGATTTTCTCTCTCTCCCTCTCTCTCTTTCAGACGGTTCATTGACAGCAGCGAGTACGTTCTGGCGACGATGACTTCCGACAACGACTATTGATCGACGGTAACTCCTTCTCTCTCTCACTCCCTGATCTAGAACTGATATTTCTCTTTCTCTCTCTCTCTCTCATGACATGGCAGTTAGCTATACATACACACACACATACACACACGATACTATTTGGCATGGTTATGGATCCTTCTCACCCTCACGTGAGGGAAGATAAATTTTGATGGTTCTTGAAAAGAAAATATCTACTCTGACATCATTGGGGTTCGTTGAAAGAGATGAGAGAGGAAGTATATGTTAGGCTTTGTCTAGTTAGTATGATGATGGAAAATATTCAATTACTCATTTAGAAATTTTAGTTTTTTGGAAAAGTTTTGCTAAGAAAATAATTATAGAAGGCAATTCTAAAATTATTATTAATATATTATTAGACAAACTAAGATGTTCTTGAAAATTTTATAATATCTTAAAAGATTGTGTTAGATGGATCCCTCTTATTAGAGCAAGGAAGATGAATTTTGATGATATTAGAAAGGAAAATATCTATTCGAACAACATTGGAGATGGGAGAGAATGTATATGTTGGACTTTGTCTGACTAGTATAATGGAAAATATTTAGTTCCTTAGTTTGAAGCTTCAACTTTTCGGAAAGATTTGTTAAGAATTCACACTAAGGATGACAAGAAAATAGTAATAGAAGGAGATTCTAAAGTTGTTATTAATACGTTATTAGGCAAGCGAAAATGTTCTTGAAAGTTTTATAATATCTTGAAAGACTGTATTAATATTATTAAGGATAAATGATTACAAATTACTATACAACATGTATATCGAGAGCCTAATTCAGTAGCAAATTGACAGACAAATAAAGCTCATGTTGAGAAGTGTAAAATAGTATGACTCCAAAGATTTCTTAAAAAATTATGTAGTATTGTATTAGATGATATTAGAACAAGAACATTAGAAAGATTGGTCAAATATTAAATCCAAAAAAAATAAAAGACGAAACAACCATTGATAGGTAACTTTAGAAGGTTATTATGGCACAAGAATAGTATTATGGGATGATTTTGAAAGAAAATATGATGGTTCATGACCCTACTATTATGGATCAAGATATCTTTTTATTTGTTTTTTTTTTTGGTAAGTAAGATAATACTGTAAATGTGATTGATATGATCAAAATTTTTTTTTTGTGGGGATATATGGTCTAATTAGATGATATTTTTGATGTAGTTGTGTGACGATTAAGAGCAAATTAACTATATAAATCAGAAAATTTTAAGAATTTTAGACCAAACAAAAATAAAAATAAAAATAAAAATAAAATAAAATGAAGTTATAATTAGTAATAAAAGAAAAAAATAAAGATTAAATTTTAAATATAAGATCACTTATTAAAATCTCAAAGAATAAATGAATTAGGCAAAATAAAGGACAAAATAAAAGTTGTAGTTGTATTTGTCAGACTGCACAAGACATTTTTTTTTTAGTTTTTATTTTAGCATTATCATTCACGTCAAAGTAGGTAGATGAATGATAATAAAGTTGGGGCCACGCCACATTAGAATGAATGGTTGATGTTTTAAAGTGTTTTTGTAGTTTTCTGGATTTTGAATGTTGCAATGCTAGAGAATGGGTAGGGGAAATAATAATAATAATAATAATAATAATAATAATAATAATAATAATAATAATATATTTGTGTTTGCCTTTAGTTGTGTAATTATGGTTGTATGGTAACAATGACATTTTTTTTCTTATAGTTATCTACTTTTTATGTTTATTGAATAAAAACCCGAAACTCAAATGATGAAGTCGCAGTTCAAGCATACATAGACACATACCCAATGACAATGTTTGAACATAGAACTCTTTAATTTGTTGAAGTGCCAATTATAGTAGAAAATTAATTAGGGTTTTCAAATCAAGAGAACCTCTTCCTAAATCCTACTTAGCATTTGATTCACAGCTGTGGCTATTTCATCCACTAAATTGCCTTTTAGCGATACACAGGAGTGCGTCGCTAAAAGTAGTAAAAAAGTAATAAAAAAATTAGTTTCCCGGCGAAAAAATTCCTTAAATACCAAGGGATAGAAAAGAGAAAGAAGAAATTTAAGGCATGTTTTTTGGAGTTGAGACTTGTAAATCTTTTATTAGTCTTAAGTGTTTAGAGAAGGGTAGTGTTTGTAACTAAATGATTAACTCAATGTATAATTGCATTCATGTAAGCCCTAGCCCCGTTCAGGAGTTATTTTCATCTCATGTGAATTTTGTCACAAAATTTATTCGCAATTGGGCTCGTGTGTATGAAAATCAATTCTTGAATTGTCTAGAGTAGGACGGTTTGGGAATACATAAATCTGCATTGCAATCAATAGCGCATGCTTGAATATTTTACTATGAGAAAATTTCGACACAGTCTCCTATTGTTCTCTGGGTATATATTTAGGCGTGGTAACATCTATCTCATATACTTTGAGAACCATGGGGAGATGCTGCCAAAATTTTCTCTAAGTGGAATCAAGCATTTGATTTGTTGCTGATTGCAATGCAGATTGTGCATTTATAAATGGGATATGACCACATTACCCTTTAGAGAGAAGTTAGAGGTGCTAGGATTCATGTTTTATATTTATAATGAACAACATTTTTTACTTGTATTAGGTAGAAAAAAATGGATAAGAGTTAGGATGGACTTGAGGGGCAGGCATTTGCTAGGGTATGTGAAGGGGATCAAAGATTTTATTGCGTTTGCTTGTGCATCTGTAGATGGGAAAAATATGATAAGATGTCCATGTAGGAGGTTCAATAATAAGGAATATATGCACATAGATGAGGCCAAAGAGTAGCTACTCCTACACGGGATTGACAAAGGTATACGTGTTCGGAATTTCATAGGGAACACTGTGACGTACGAGTGGTAAGTAAGGATGAAGAAGAAGAAGACGATGATGACTTAGGTGATAATGTTGGGGTTGGTTACGAAAGCTTGCCACAAATGTTGGCATACTTACAAGGGGCTATAACTGGGGCTCGTAGTCATAGGAGTGACACAAGATAATCAGAAGCGTTTGATTCCTTGTTGAGAGAAGCAAGGTAGCCGTTATATTCGGGTTGTGAGAAGTTTTCGAAACTAAATTTTCTTGTGAAACTCCTTCATATTAAAACCATCAACCGATAGAGTAACAAATCATTTAATATGGTCATTGAATTGATTAAAGTAACACTTCTTACTGGGGAGACCTTTCTGAAATCATATTACGAAGCGAAAAAAATGTTAAGAGATTTGGGCCTTCGGTATATTCCCATACATGCTTGCAAAAATGATTGCATGTTATTTTGGAAGGAGGACTGAACAATGTATGGAGTGTACGATGTGCCACGAATTCAAGTACAAGGTGAATGAAGGAAAGAGCAAGACAATTCTATACAAGGTGTTGAGATATTTTCCCTTAAAATCGAGGCTACAAAGGTTATACATGTCTTAGAAGATAGTAGAAGAGATGCAGTGGCATAAGGAGAAGCGTGTTGCTGAGAAAAATATATGTAGGCATCCGACAGATTCTCAAACTTGGGTTGAGTTTGATAGAAATCACGAATGGTTTGCAAATGAGCCACGTAATGTACGACTTGGGCTGGCTAGCGGCAATTTCTATCCATTCAGTGACATGAGTAATGCCTACAGCATATGGCTGGTGTTGTTTGTGCCGTATAACTTGCCACCGTGGAAATGTATGAAAGAACCATTTATCTTCACTCCAATAAGGCCCATTTTGGGGTTTTGACAGATCAAAATATCGGATATCATCCTAACTACCCTGAAACTCCATCATGCACCTCATAAATGATAAAATAGACTTGCACGAACTTATGGCACTCGGTTCGGATCACCGGTGTAGAACTTATGCAACTTTTTACACCAAAAAGGCCTATTTTGGGGTTTTGACGGACCAAAATGCCGGATATTGGCCTACCGACCCCGAAACCCCATCACACACCTTAAAAATGATAAAATAGACTTGTACAAACTTAGGACACTCGGTTTGGATCACCGGTGTCAAACTTATATATAACTTTTTGCTCAAAAAAGGCTCATTTTCGGGTTTTGATGGACCAAAACATCAAATATCAACCTAACAGCTTAGAAACCCCATCAGATACCTTAAAAATGATAAAATAGACTTGTACGAACTTACGGCACTCGGTTCGAATCACCAGTTAATTTGAAACTTATGTAATTTTCTACTCTAAAAAGGCCCATTTTGGAGTTTTGATGGACCAAAATGTTGGATATTGGCCTACCAATCCCGAAACCCCATCACATACTTCACAAATGATTAATATACTTGCACAAACTTACGGCACTTGATTCGGATCACCGGTTTCAAACTTATGCAACTTTTCACTCAAAAAAGCCCCATTTTGAGGTTTTAACAGACCAAAACACCGGATATCAACCTAAAGAGTCCAAAACCCTATCACACACCTTAAAAATGATAAAATAGAGTTGTAAAAACTTACGACACTCGGTTCGGATCACTGGTTTGAAACTTATGCAACTTTCTGCACTAAAAAGACCAATTTTAAGGTTTTGACGAACCAAAACGTCAGATATCAGCCTAACTACCCCGAAACCCCATCATACACAACTCAAAAATGATAAAATAGACTTGTACAAACTTACACCACTCGATTTGGATCACCGGTGTCAAACTTATGCAACTTTTTGCTCTAAAAAGGCTCATTTTCGAGTTTTGATGGACCAAAATACCGGATATCAACCTAAAAACCTAGAAACCCCATCACACCTCTTACAAATGATAAAATATACTTTTACGAACTTACGACACTCGATTTGGATCATCGATTTGAAACTTATGGAACTTCATGCTCTAAAAAGGCCCATTTTGGAGTTTTGATGGACCAAAATGCCGGATATCGACCTACCGACCCTGAAACCCCATCACACACCTCAAAAATGATAAAATAGACTTACACAAACTTACGATACTCGGTTCGAATCATCGGTTTCAAACTTATACAACTTTCCGCTCCTAAAAGCCCTATTTTGAGGTTTTAACGGACCAAAACATCGGGTATCAACCTAACGAGCCCAAAACCCCATCACACACCTTAAGAAAAGAATGATAAAATAAACTTGCATGAACTTACGATATTCGGTTCGGATCACCAGTTTAAAACTTATGCAACTTTTTGCACAAAAAATATCAATTTTGGGGTTTTCAACGAACAAAATGTTAGATATCAGCCTAACTACCCAAAACTCCATCACACTTCTCACAAATGATAAAATAGACTTGCACAAACTTACGGCACGCGGTTCGGATCACTGGTTTGCAACTTATGCTACTTTATGCCGTTCTTACTATTTATGCATGCAAAAAAAAAAAAAACATTCACATATATATTTAATAAGTGTTCTAATATATATCATTTGATCTTTATTTCAGATTGATCGAGATTATTGTACCGCCGTCTTTCTCTTCTACATCAGTACTTACTATTCTCCTTTGTTTTTTTTTTTCATAGACATCTGTAATTACATTTTCTGAGACATTTTTTTTTTTTTTTGTATTTATTGAGAACTTCTACATTTACAATTGTAAGTAATTAGTAATATATATATATATATATAAATGCATTTTTCTTTTAATATATTCATTTTAGAATGTTTGAAATTATTTTATATCAGGATGATTGATACAAGTTTTAAACAAGAATAAAACGCAAAAAAAAAAAAAATTCAGGTCCAAAAAAAAATAAATTAACTTTTGGCAATGCACACAAAGGCATCGCTAAAATACCCAAATATTAGTTTTAGCGACGCTTCACAGTCGTTGCTAACAATAACTATTAGCGGCGCACAGAAATCGTCGCTAAATAATTCCGTTAACAAACTATTAGCGACGCTCAGTGCGTTCTCTATATAGTATTAGCGACGTCTCAACCTGTTTAGTATATTATTAGCAACGTCCAGTGCGTTCTCTGTATAGTATTAGCGACGTCTCAACTTGTTTAGTAGCGACACACAATGTGCGTCGCAAATAGTGACTTTTAGTGACACCTTTTCGTGTACATACTGCTAATAGTATTAACGACATGATTATTAGCAATGCACTTGGCGATGCACCACTTGTACATCGTTAATACGATTTAGCGACGCATATTGGTATTATTAGCGATGCACAGGTGCGTCACTAAAAGTGGCTTTTCCTGTAGTGTTATTGCCGACAGTCAAACTACATCGAAATTAATTCCATTTTCTACCGGCAATTTGTGTAGTAAAAAAATATTGTATTTTACCAACACAGCTGAAATTGTCGGAAATGTCATTGTAAACTATTTCTGACACATTTAGCCATCGTCTATTATGCATTGGTATTTATTTGTTCAAATGATTAATGTATTATTTTTGACGCTTTGTGGCATGGTAAAAGTGTCACGCCGTGTAGTGATACTAAAGTAATTGGATCCTGCTTCTAATTCATATTGTCATTGAAATATATAAGAAATGCAAACACAAATAATCTTTACTTGAAGGTCTTGGGACACTTTCTGTAATATGTCCCTTGAGTAGGCCAAGAGTATTAAAAAATAATGTAAAATTAGTGATTTTGGTTTATCAACGGAAAAAAAGAAGAAGAAGATATTTGCACCTCATATTTTACGAAAAGGGTTCCACTTTTACTATTTTATTTAAATAGAATTAAAGAAATGTCTCTTAGAAAGATAAATTTCATATACTTATTAGTAGAAAAAAAAATTGCATTGCTGCAAGACAGGGTAGAAAGAAGTTCATTCACATTAATAATAATAGTAAATGGAATTGAGATTAATTAAGGCAATGACTACATGAAGTAATTACAAAAGTTTCAATGCTACAAGTCACCTTTATATCATTATTAACTTTTTTTAACGGTAGCATTGCATTTATAAAAACCCTACCCCACTCTCTCTCTCTCTCTCTCTCTCTATATATATATATATATATATATATATGTTATTACTCCTAGTTGCAAATGCATTGGTTGCATGCAGGTAGCCAAGACGAAGAGAGAGCAGCAGATATGTTCCAAGCTTATTATAGTGGCGTGTTTGGCTTTGTTGGTGTCACCCAGTGTGGCAATATTCGAGAAAGTTGGCGAGTGCTTGGAATCATTTGATAAATCAGAGATATGCAGAGCTAGATTCCTGTACGGTCAATTTAGTTTCAATCTGAAGCTTGTAAACGCAAATTGTTGCAAGCAACTTAAAGAGCTTAGCAAACGCTGCGTCCCAGGTTTCTTATCCAGCTGGTTTAACCCTCTATACCCTCCTTGGCTTCAAAGTAGGTGTTCAAAATTAGGCATTTGAGGAAGGATCTAAGAGTTATATAGAGAGGAAGCAACCATAACCATTAACCAACCTTTTTTGTTTCTTTCATGACAATGTGTTGTGTAGGAGAAGACATATATCTCTGTCTACCATCAATATTTAGGTTATGAAGGGCTTCCATATGCCAGTGAGTTGAAATTTTTGATAAATAAAAAGAATAAACTATGGTAATTGAAAGTTAGTGGATTGCTTTGATGAGACATCCTTTTTTGGGCCATCAAATTTAATTGACTAATATAAAATATATGGGTAAATTATACTTTTCATTGCTAAGTTTACACCAAATTTTAGTTTGATCCTTATTCTTTTAATTATTGCAATATGAACTTTTATATTTTAGCACCTTTTCGATCGACTCCTTCCATCACAATTGGCCTGTATTATGGATGGAAAAACAAACATGTGACCATCACATGACATTTTAATGGGCAATAAGGTAAAAAAAGCAAGCCAAAGCAACCTATCTTCTCCCCCTCTATCCTTTAGCACATTGTTTTGATAATAGAGTAAAACCAAAGGAACAGAGAGGAAAAATGAAATCAAAGAAGAATTTCAAACAGTGACATAAAGCATCATATTAAAAAAACAAGATACTTAGCAATATTTTGTAATTCTTGCAAGCAAGGAGAAGTCACTTGAAGAATTGATACTGAATAGCGAAAGAGGCACTTTTACTTCATTAGTGTTGGACCTATTGTCCAAGCAATTACCTCTAAGAAGAATACAAATTGGATCTTAGTCTCTTCTTGTTTGGATGGCAGGAACCAAAAGAAAAGGAATGAAGTTTCATTTTTAGGCATAGGATGCCCAACAATGAAATATATTGTGTCATTCCATTCTAGCATTTGGAGGCCATAGAAATTTTTTTATTAGATACAGAAGTCATTGCAACTATAACTTCATTATTGAAATTGTTAGTTTTTGGGTTTTACATTAACCCATATGTGAATAAGATCTGCCCACAAGGGAATGAGCCTTGATCCATTTAAGTGACTGATAGGATAAGTTCCTATCCTAATTCAAATACGACTCTATCATGTGTTGATAGAGGATTAGTATTTGAATCATAGCAAAGTTTTTTATGTATCTAAAATAAATACATAGATATGTGGTCTGAGTAATGTGGTTATGAGATATAGTATACTTTTTCTCTCTAGTCTTCCTCTCTAGTGGGTCTGTAACGTGAAGATTAAAGAGGGTAACTCTAATAGCCAACCTGCGTAACTTCACGAAATTTGGGACATACAGGAAAGCCAGAATTCAACGTTTGACTTGTAACAACAAGCAATATACGATCTACGGGTATTTTTTGCAGTCAAGTATGACTTAACCAGTATACATGCTATGTGCATTGAGTGTTTACATTGGTATCAGAGCCATAGCCTTAGTGTTCGCTGATATATGTGTTGTATGCATGGGTATTTATTTTAAAAAAATCATGTATTTAACCCACACGACTGATTTTTAATAGATTATTATAAGAACACCTTTTGAACGATCCACCATGATGGATTTGTTCTTTATAAATCCAGTAGCCCTTAAACTTTCATGATGATCCACCGTTGGATCTGTGAGAGATCTGAGTTTAAAGTTCTGATTTTTCAAGAAAACACAATTTTAATATGGATTTTTAGGTTTTAATACGATTTGTAAAACCTTGATTATTATGCATGAAATTTATATCGAATTGTTTCTTGTCGCGAGAGCTTTCCAACGATATATGGTACACAATTTTTCTTTCGAAAGATGATTGAGATATAAGGTCTCAAAGTTTGCAGACACCGGAGTAACGAAACATGTGACTCGAGATAGATCGGGGTTCGTAGATTATTGAAGAGTTTCAAATAATTCTCATTGCGTGTATAGGGGAAATGGTGTGTGTGAAGAAGCATTAGGAGTATGATCATATCAACTCCAACTGCGCATTAGGCGCACATTGCTTCTATATGACGTACTATACGTATCTAGAATTCAACATAATTTACTTTCAGTTACTACTCTTATGGATTTTGGTTATGTTTTTTCTTTTGGTAATGATAGAATGCATATTTTATTAGATGGTATTCTTTTTGGACATGGTTCTTTAATGAATAATTTCTTCTGTTTAGATTTAATTGATTCATCTTTATCTTCATCATATATTGCTAATACTAATAAGAATATAGATTCCGTTACTTGGCATGCTAGACTTGGGCATATAGGATGTGATAGGATGACCCGATTAGCTAGAGAAGGCCTTTTAGGCTCACTCAATAAGGTTGACCTACCTATATGTGAGTTATGTTTGATTGGAAAAACATGTAGAAAACCTTTTGGTAATTCTACCAGAGCTACTCAACCACTTGAGTTAGTTCACTTAGATATCTGTGGGCTTATGAATGTAAAGGCACAGTCATGGCGCCTCATATTTTCTCACGTTTATAGATGACTACAAGCGATATGGATATGTCTATCTGATCGCTTACCACTATGAGGTTTTGGATTGTTTCAAATGCTTTTGTAGCAGAGGTTGAGAATCAGAAAGAAAAGAGTTTAAAAGCTCTTCGAACAAAAAGAGGACGCGAGTATTTATCTGATCAGTTCAAGGAACTATGTGAGGAAAAAGGGATACGCAGACAATTGACTATACACTCCGCAACAAAATGGTGTTGCATAAAGAAGCAATAGAACTTTGCTAGATATGGTTAGGTGTATGATAGAGCAAGTTAACCTCCCAATTTCATTTTTTTTTTTGGGGGGGTGTTATTTTGACTGTAGCCTATATCCTAAACTGTGTGTTTTCACAATCGGTTTTTCCACTCCCTATGAATCTTGAAAAGGCAAAAAGCCCAAATTGGAGCATTTCGTGCCCATGGAGATTTGTAAGTTTTGTTCACGATGCATCCCATAAGTACAAGAAGCTCGGCTTTAGAGCTAGGAAGCATATCTTTATAAGATATTCTGAGAGCTCAAAAGGCTACGTTATGTACGGTGAACATCCTGATGGAGGAAGAACTAAAAAAGAGTCACGAGATGTGGATTTCATTGAGAATGATTTTCCTAGCATGTGCGATACAAAGAAGAGTCTTAACCTCTATGAATTGGATGAGATTTAAGATATATTAACTTCTTCAAGCGAGGGTGGGGAATTAATTCCTTATCCAGTAATCGCTAAAGATAATGGGAGTGGTTTTTAGCCTAATGGGAGTGAGCAACCATTAGAAACAACTCAAGATTCTTAAGTGCGCTGAAGCAAACGAGGAAATATTCTCCATCGTCATTTCAGGGATAGAAAGAAATGCTTTTTTGTATGCTACATTAGATGAGGAGGAGCCTGCTTCTTTGGAAGAAGCACTTTCCTCACATGTTAAGAATGAGTGGATGGTTGCTATGTAGAATGAGATGAACTCACTACATGAAAAGCAGTTTTTAGCGACGCACACATAAGCGTCGCTAAAAGTGACTTTTAGCGACGCACAAGTTGCACGTCGCTAAAGGTGGTGGAAAACACACATCCCGCACAGAATTAATGGCTGGAAGTTTTTTGCGACGCCCATGTGCGTCGCTAATAGTATACTATTTTCAGCGATGAATAATTGCACGTTACTAATAAGTTGGATTATTTAAACGATGTCATTTTAACATTTTAGTACTATTAGCGACGCACAGTTCGAACGCCGCTAATGGTTTTTTAAATCCCCAAAACCCACTTGCGATTAAAACCCTCCCCACTTCATCCTCTCTCCCTCTCACCTCCTACCAACCCTCCCTCTCTATAAATCTCAATCTCTTTCCCTCTCTCTCTTCCCGCGATCCACTCTCTCTTCCCTTAAGCACTGATTGTCACCACCGATGATCCCATCGTTGTCGCCGACTGCCACCACCCACAATCCCATTGCTGCCACCAACCAACATCGAAATCCCAATCTCACCACTTCACCTCATTTGAGAAAGGTTAGGGTTTGTTTTCAATTTGTTTTTGAATGTGAAATTCTTGGATTTTTTTTACACTTTGTGAATGGACTAAAACACATGGGCTTGCCAAAAATCCCCTTCCGAATGGCTAAGTTGGCTTGCACAAATGCACATTCGAAAATATATATCAACCATATTTGTGTTACTAGATATGGGATATGCATGGAATTATATTATATTATAATTTAATTTATTAGGAGAGAAATGTAAATAATAATATAGAGATGGGATGGCAGACTTAGTGATTTACTAGATAGGAGGTAGGCTTGGTTTTTAAGGCTACCAAGTTTGCATGCATAACTTTTTGTTTAATTTTTGTTTTGTTATGTTGCTTTGTAGATGCATATGACTTCACATATGCCAACTTTGTTCTTTATTTTGTTTTTTTTTTTTTTTTTATAAGTACTTTGTTCTTTATTATGTTAAGATAAAATTAATACTATGCTTCATATATCTCATATTTTTCCAAATTTAGGCTCAAACCTGAGACCGCTAAACACAAAAGCAAACAAGATATCTCAACTGCCTGTCCAGTGCTCTGCAAAAAAAAAAAAAAAAACTATGTTATTGTCAGCAAATAATAAGTGAGACACTAACAGTAGGACTCCTCTATATGTCCCAACCTCAAAACCACTGAGATTTGAGAAATGAGTTAGTGATAGAGGGTTTTTGATGGCCCTCTTCTGGATGTTAATTTAGGGTGTCAGTTGGGAGAGTCTTCCTATTCTTCTTAAGATTGTTTTACTTAGTCTTCATGGCATACATTTTAGCTGTTGTTGTGATTTTGGTACAAGTAGATGATAATTCAAAGTATTATTTAGTGAACTGAAACATGGCATTTGCTCTTCTTGAAATGTGTCGGTTTATGGATTAGGGCCTTTATGTATTATGATGAATTGAAACATGGTCTCTGCTCCTTTCAAAATGGGTAGTTTATGAATTAGGCTTTTATGTATTATGAGACAAGCTCTTGTAAGTAGTGGCTTGGAGATCCGAAACAAATTAGTGGTTTTGTGGATAAAAGTTTCAACTTGAAAATATGAGACTTCAAGGCAGGGTTGGTTTTCTTAGGAGGCAAGAGGTTCTTCTTTATGGTGAGGTGTGGAAGGCATTTAAAATATATATATATATATATATATATTTAGGGAAAATGATATATGTATTTATTTTTTGAAAGAAATTTAAGGCATTTTGTTTTTTGAAAGAAATTTAAGGTAATTTTTCTTGGAGTTGAGAATTTTAAATCTTTTATTAGTCTTAAGTTTTTGGAGAAGGGTAGTGTTTGTAACTAAATGATCATGTAACTCAATGTATAATTGCATTCATGTAAGCCTAGCCCGTTCGGGAGTCATTTTCATCACATGTGAATCTTGTCGTGAAATTTATTCGCGATTGGGCTCGTGTGTATGAAAATCGATTCTTGAATTGTTCAGAGAGGACAGTTCAGGGAATGCATAAATCTACATTGCAATCAATAGCTACTCATGCTTGAATATTCCACTATGATAAAATTTTAGCACGGTCTCCTATTGTTCTCTAGGTATATATTTAGGCGTGCTAACGTCTATCTCGTATACTTGGAGAACCGTGGGGAGATGCTACCAAATTTTTGTCCTAGTGGAATCAAGCATTTGATTTGTTGTTGATTGCAATGTAGATTGTGTATTCACGAATGGGATAGGACCACCTTACCCTTTAGAAAGAAATTGGAGGTGATATGATTCATGTTTCATATTTATAATGAGTATCATTTTTGACTTGTACTAGGTAGACGAAAATGGATAAAAGTTGGATGGACTTGAGGGGCAGCATTTGCCAGGGTATGTGAAGGGGATCAAAGATTTTATTGAGTTTGCTCGTGCATCTGCAGATGGGAGAAATAGGATAAGATGTCCATGTAGGAGGTGCAATAATAAGGATTATATGCACATAGATAAGGTCAAAGAGCACCTACTCCTACACGGGATGGACAAGATGTATACGTGTTGGGAATTTCACGGGGAACACTGTGACGTACGAGTGGTATTTGAGGATGAAGAAGAAGATGACGATGATGACTTAGGTGATAATGTTGGGGTTGGTTATGAAGGCTTGCCACAAATGCTGGCAGACTTGCAGGGGGCTACAACTGGGGCGAGTAGTCACAGGAGTGACTACAGGACAATCGGAAGCGTTTGAGTCATTGTTGAGGGAAGCAAGGCAACCGTTATATCTAGGTTGTGATAAGTTTTCGAAACTGGACTTTTTCGTGAAATTCCTTCATATTAAGACCATCAATCGATGGAGTAGCAAATCATTTAATATAGTCATTGAATTGATTAAAGCAGTGCTTCCTACTGGGAAGACCCTTCCGAAATCATATTACGAGGTGAAAAATAAAAACTAGAAATGTTTATGATGTTTTAGAAGTTGGCAAGGGAGATGAAGAGTTGGAGAAGATTGAGGAGGCACTAAAAGAAGAGTCTCAAACTGCCCACGATGGTGTTGTCTGGCATGATTAGGAAGATGTTACTTCGTATTGGTTGAATAGAACTGATGTAAAACCAGATCATGTCGTAGCTTCCGACGTCACCAATACCACACAATTAGATCCAAGGGATGCAACGTTCATTAATAATGATGATGACGATGAAAGTGATTTTGACGATGACACATTGTTAAAGTATTGTATTGAGAATGAAGAAAATTCAAGTTCAGATGATGATACAAGATTCAAATGAATAATTGTAATAGGTGTTACATGTGTTAGTATCAAGTGTAATGGATTTCGGCTTTTATAATGTAATGGATATTCAATTTTATGATGTAATGGGTATTCATTTTAATTCGATAAGGATTTTAATTTTTATGATTAAATAGAAACAATTTTATTTTTAAACTTTCTTTGTCGATATGGTTGGATCAAGTTCACACAGACGCGCAGTTATGCAGGACCCATCGACCCCTTCTCCCTCATCTGCAGGGTCGATCGATCCTACCGTAGATGGTATGCATAGTTTTTATTTTTTATTAATGATTATATAAATATGGTACTAATTGTTTCTGTAATGACCTGAAATTTTTTTTTTATATATATAAAATTTTCTTTAGGTTATTAAATATTTTATTTATTTATTATTATAATTATTATTATTGTATGAGTATTAAGTATGTGTAACATGTATGTAGATGTGTGGGATATTGTATGTATGTGTATATGTGTAAAATGATATATGTACATGTATGTGTGAATGTATATATGTATGTATGTATGGCAGAACAGTGTGTGCACTGTGTGTGAGGTGTCGGCTGAGTGTGTGTGTTTAGTGTGTGTTTAGAGTGTGTGATGAGTGATATATATGTATATATAGGTGTATAGGCAGCTTTGCATTAAATGCAAAGCTGCATTTGGGAGAGAAGCAAGGGGCTGAACAGAGAGAGAGTCAGGTCAAGGAAGGCTGCAAGTGGAAGGGAAATAGAGAGAGAAAGAGAGGAGAGAGAAAAGGGTCGGTTGTGAGTGTTCTTTGTATATGTGTGTGCATCCGTGAGTTAATGGAGAATGTAGAAGAAAGGGGTTGAGAAGGGAGAAGCAGAAATGGAGCAAGAGGAACAGAAGTGAGAGAGAAACCTGCACAAAGAGAAAAACAGAAATCAAAAAGGTAAGTGGGTTATTCTGTTTTAATCTTTAAAGCATGATTCGTTTACCTTTGATTTCATGAACTTAAAGAACATAAAATATAGAACAAATAGCAAAAAGAATCAGTCAAAATGGTTGAGAAACCAGTTAGAAAACAACAGTTATAGGTTTTAGGGTGCTCGGATTTCTATTGATATTTTATGCATGAAAATGTGATTAAATGGCCTAGATATGATGTTATGAGGTGCAGAAAATGATTAGTGAAGAAAGGGGTGAAAAACAGTGAACAACCGAGTGTAAAAATGAGAATATTCAGCTCACCGGAAAACTGGCCGGAGCTATAAACCTCCATATTCGAGAAGATAGGGAAGGTTTTAAGGGAAATGGAGGATAGAAATGAAACCTACATGAAAAACCCTAGAAAACTGCATTTTTAAAACCTTGAAAACCCACCGGAAGAATGTCGCCGACGCCGGAGAAGGCGCCAGGAACCCTACTGGTTCATCGCCAGAAAAAACGGGGAAGAAGGGAGGCCACCCGGGTCGGGTTTCGGGTCCGGGTAGGGTCCGGTTCGGGCGGGGCTGAACCGCCCCTACCACGTGTCGGTCTGAGGTTTTAAATTAAAAACCAAATGGGGCCGTTTGGTTACAAGGTTAAGAAATTGAAAAAAATTAAAATTGAAACAAGAACAGGGGATATCCTATCCCTGTTCTGGTCTGATCCCTATTTGGTTATCCGAATATGGGATAAGGCTTTTCAAAATTACGGAATTGCCCTTGGACTTTTGGAAATTAAACTTTGACCCAGAACTTTCAGAATTTACAAACTGACCCCCCAACTATTACTTATTATAATTTGACCCCACCAGATTTAAATATTAATAAAATATTAATTAAATTAATTAATTAATTAATTTAATTAATTAAATATTCTAAATTAATTCGAAGTCCAAATGAGACAAGTCATTAGTGTATTTTGACTATCTCGGCCATTCTGAGGCCAATGGTGAGGTCCGTTTTACGAGACGGGGTCCCAAAAAATAAAAGAACCGTAGTAACATATAAAATTACCAAAATGCCCTGAATTGAAATACAGTCAAATGAACTCCGAATTTAGTAAACAAATAGTGAAACTTTATTATCTCGAGCATTCCAGGACTCAACCGTGGAGTCCGATTTGTGAAAAGAGGTCACAACATGTAAGGACCCGTGTAAAGTACAAAATGACTGTTTTGCCCTTTTGAACCCAGGTGTCCGAATTGAATTCTATGAAAGCCTAAAATTATTTTCTTCGACGTCCCGGACTCAATAGTAGAGTCTAATTTAGCAAAATAGAAACTTATGAATTAAAGACATAAAATTTGATGAATAGAATAAATTCAAATGACAATGAACTGAGTTACCTGTTATGATTTTAGGGACACGAGAGGGCAAGAAGAAGGTGATCTGACCTTCGGTATCCTCACTGTGATTCTACCATACTACGAGTACACCTTCTTGAGTTGAGGTCGATTCTCAGGTACGATATATTGTGCTAAGTAAGAAATAGAATTAAGATTAGGAATACTTGTTCTGCTGCCTTGATTGTTCATATGTTTGCTTGAATGTTCACATGCTTATGTGCTTCATGCTATCTTACTAAAGTTGGGTGACAATGTGGATGATGATTATGTGTATATCGCATGTGTTAGAGTAGTGTGTGAATTATATGCTTTGAGAACTGTTGACATTATGAATTATGCACTTGAAAACATGCTTTATGTATGAATGAGATGCATCATTGAGATTACATTATGACATGATGAAATCAGAGCATATTGGCATACTGTGATTCCTTGGACATGGCGTGGGTTAAGCACTTGGTGCTTTGCATTATGAGGGTGCAGATCCTGTGGTGAAAAACCCAAAATCGGCCAATAGGTACTGGCGAGCCTAACGGATTCCGGACCGTGAAGCGAGACATACAAGGTACTCATGCCGGCGGGGAAGGACCGTATCATGAGACATGGGTGGGCATAGAGTTGCATGGGTGTGTCACGCATACTGCTTATATACTGTATATTGTTTATATGCTGCCATCATGATATTGAATGCCATATAGAAATAACTGTACACTTGCACATGCCACGACCTTAGTTTTGTTTCTTGCATTAGCATTATATTGTACCAGCATGTTGAGCTGACCCCTTTAGTGGGGCAAACATTTCAGATGATGTCCCAGTTGTACGAGACGAGGAGATGATCTGATTAGAGACTATGTTAGGCCCAAGGGGCGCTTTTGATATTGTGTAAGGGCATAAGCCCGAGACTGTATTTTATTTTGTATGTTGTGAATAAATGGACCAGACCTTATGTATATATCAGAACTAGTATGTAAAATGTATGTGATTGTCCTTAATTATCTTTTATTCCTTTATTATTTTATTTTCTTTTGTCTCGTTACTCGCGCCTCGGGTTTGCTGGAATTCGGGGCGTGACAGTTTCTATTTTATTTCTTCTAAAGCTTCGGCCACCGCCCCTAGACAAGGGCATGGTAGGTCGAAGAATCGCAACTTGCAGGTTCAGATGGAGGCAACAGGGCACGCACGCCTTCGGATTGAGATACCTCTGGGCTTGCTGAAGCCCGTTGCTGGGTGGGCACAGCAGTTCATCATGGAGGTCGGCATCATTTGTTGGCTACGCGCTCCCACTCCATATTAGTGACTGGAGTTCGGGTCATTGACGTGGAGAGACGGGATATTCATGCACATATCCAGGTACAGTCTTTTATTATTGTGTTCAACTAAATTTTAACATATCTAATGCCGTAATGTTTTGACAATGACATGCTTTACAAGAGAAGTTTGACATCGATCTCCACCTACCTTATGTCGCGAAGGCAGTGGATCGTTACTTAGGAACCCGTTTCAGGGACTATTGATACAGGCTCCACATGCACTATGAGGCAGGAGGTGGCAGCCAGTAGAGAGCCTCGCGACAGACCCTACAAGGGGGTGGCAGTGGAGGTGGCTTCAAATTCTTCGCTAAAGATTGGCTACAAACTATTAGCAACGCACAACAAGCGTCGCTAAAGGTCGGATAAATATACCATTTGCGACGCACACAGTGAACATCGCTAAAAGATACCATTAGCGACGCACACCGAGCGTCGCTAATAATAGCTTTTAGCGACGCACGTTGCAGTTCGTGTATAGTATTTGTAATGCACTGGCCCAATTATTAGCGACGCACTATGCGCGTCGCTAATAGTTACCTTTAGCAATACAAAGGGATATGTACGTCGCTAATACTATTAGCGACACGACTATTTGCGGCGTCTTTAGCGACTCCCCTTTGTGCGTTGCAAAATATTTTTTAGCAATACCTTTTCCTGTAGTGGCTCCATGAAGAATAAGGTCTGGGATTTAGTTGACCTTCTACTAGGGCGTAAGACCATTGGAAACAAATGGGTCTTGAAAATTAAGCACTAGGCAAATAGTTCAATTGACAAGTACAAAGCACGTCTTGTGGCGAAAGGGTTATACCCAAAGGGAGGGTATAGATTATGAAGAGACATTCTCCCCAATGGTGAGGTTTCCTTCTATTCGCCTCATTTTTGCTATTGTAGCACATTTGGACTTAGAGCTTTTTAGATGCATGTTAAGACTGCATTTCTCAATGGAGAACTAGACGAAGAGATCTATATGGATCAACCAGTGGATTTTGAGGTCAAGGGACAAGAGCGTAAAGTTTTCCGTCTCACTCGTTCCATTTATGATCGTAAACAATCGTCTAGGCAGTGGTATTTTTGATTTCATCATGCCATTACCTCCATTGGTTTTGAGATAATTGAGGAAGATCATTGTGTGTATCTAAAATGATCCAAGAAAAATGTTCTTATCTTCTCGTTGTATGTCGACGACATTCTTTTGGCTGGGCATGATATCGATTCCATTGTTGCCACTAAAGAGTGGTTGTCCTCTAATTTTTAGATGAAGGACATGGGTGAAGCAAATTATGTGCTAGGAGTTAAGATTACGAGAGATCGTTCAAAGAGACTTTTTATTTTGTCCCAAGAGACTTACATAAAGAAGATTCTTAAGCGTTTTCATATGCTTCACTCCAAACCCATTGACACTTTTGATGGAAAAAAAGATGTACCTTAAGCCTAGACTAGTGTCCTAAAAATAATGAAGAAAAGAACTGGATGTTCACCGTGCCTTATGTAACTGCAATAGGGAGTTTGATGTATATTATGTTATGCACACATCCAGACATCTGCCATGCAGTTGGTATAGTCAGTCATTACCAGAATAACCCTGGTCCAGATCATTGGAAGGTAGTGAAGAGGATTTTTCGGTACCTTCGTGGGATCGTTGATCTCGCCTTATGCTACTATGGTGGAGACCCGAGACTAAGAGGATACAATGATGCAGATTGGGCTGCAAATAGAGATAGACGAAAGTCCACTTTAGGCTATGCTTTTATACTCGGAGGAAGAGTTGTTTCTTGGTGTAGCAAGAAGCAGACATGCATAGCATTATCCACAATGGAGTCAGAGTACATACCTTGCTCAACAACTATTCAGGAGGCTGTTTGGTTGAGAAGATTTTTATAGAGGCTGGGTTTTTTGACCCATGGAGATGAGGTTGTACTTGTCTATTGTGATAACACATCAACCCTAGCCTATACAAAGGATCCCAAGTATCATGGAAAATTCAAACATAGACATTTGTTTCCATTACATTCAAGACATGGTTGCGTAAGGAGAAGTGGTCCTGAGACATATCTCCACGGGTAGTATGGTGGCTGATTCGTCGACCCACTCATACGGGTGATTCACCTTGGCGCTGAGATAGCCAGCAAGATGAGACATTGATGTTTATGGCACTTACGTAGCAAGCTAAGACATTTATATCTGTGGTGCCTAGAAGGCGATCAAGATATATTCACAAGCATTTAATGCTATATGTCGCCTTAGTTAGAGCTAAGATGAAACCTTACGTATAGGTCAATCTAGACACTACAACAAAAGGCACTATTAGCGACAGCACGCATGCAGTCGCTAATAGTGCTATTGAACGTCGCTAAAGATATTTTGTGACACACAACCGTGCGTCACTAAGGCGTCACAGATAGTGGCGTCGCTAATAGTATTGGCGACGGACAAACCCGTTGGCGTCGCTGAAAATGACTATTAGCGACGCTTACTATGCGTCGCTAATATTTCGGGACAAGCGTCGCAAATACTATACAAGGATGCAGTGGGCGTCGCTAAAAGTCAATATTAGCGACGCACAAAGGGCGTCGCTAAAAGTACCATTTGCGATGAACACTAGTCGTCGCTAAAAGTGACTATTAACGACGCATAATAGTATGTCGCTAAAATGCACTATTAGCGACGCATACAAGCCGTCGCTAATGGTTGTTTTTTATTAGTAATGCCATCTGTGCATCGCTAATAGTCACTTTTAGCGACGCTCAGTGTGCGTTGCAAATAGTATCTATTTAAATTAAATTTCACTTTTAGCGACGCCCAGTGTGCGTCGCTAAAATTTTTTTTTTTTTAAAAAAAAAATTGTATTTGCTTTTTTTTATTTGTTATTTTATTCCTGTTTAAAACTGTATCAATCATCCATCCTGATATGCAATAAAATCCAAGCATTCTGAAATAAATATATTAAAAAAGAAAAATACATTCATATATTAAACTAATTATGTACATTTATAAAAGTACAATTTAACAATAAATAGAAAAATTAAAAATTGTCTCCAAAATGTAACTACATATGTCCATGAAAGGAAAAAAAAAAAAAACCAAATAAAAATAACAAGTTTCAAGGCAAAACATAAATACGGCGCTGGCAATAATCCCGATCAATCTGAAATAAAGATCAAATGATATATATTAGAACAATTATTAAATATATATGAACATAGAATATGAATAGGGTTTTTTTTTTTTTGCATGCATAAATAGTAAGAACGGCATAAAGTAGCATAAGTCTATTTTATCATTTGTGAGGTGTGTGATGGGGTTTCGGTGTAGTTAGGCCGATATCCGGTATTTTGGTCAGTCAAAACTCCAAAATGGGCCTTTTTGATTGCTGAAACTTGCATAAGTTTCAAACTGGACATCCGAACTGAGTGACGTAAGTTCGTGTAAGTCTATTTTATCATTTGTGAGGTGTGTGATGGGGTTTCGGTGTAGTTAGGCCGATAACCGGCATTTTGGTCTATCAAAACTCCAAAATGGGCCTTTTTAGAGCTGAAACTTGCAGTAAGTTTCAAACCTGACATCCGAACCGAGTGCTGTAAGTTCGTGCAAGTCTATTTTATCATTTTTAAGGTGTGTGATGGGGTTTCAGTGTAGTTAGGCTGATATCCTGACATTTTGGTCTGTCAAAACCCCAAAATAGGCCTTTTTGAAGCTAAAACTTGCATAAGTTTCAAACCGGGCATCCGAACGAGTGCCGTAAGTTCGTGCAAGTCTATTTTATTCATTTGTGAGGTGTGTGATGGGGTTTCGGTGTAGTTAGGCTGATAACAGGCATTTTGGTCTGTCAAAACTCCAAAATGGGCATTTTTAGAGCTGAAACTTGCATAAGTTTCAAACCGGACATCCGAACCGAGTGCCGTAAGTTCGTCCAAGTCTATTTTATCATTTAGTGAGGTGTGTGATGGGGTTTCGGTGTAGTTAGGCCCGATAACCGGCATTTTGGTCTGTCAAAACTCTAAAAATGGGCCTTTTTAGAGCTGAAACTTGCAAAAGTTTCAAACCGGACATCTGAACCGAGTGCCGTAAGTTCGTGCAAGTCTATTTTATTATTTGTGAGGTGTGTGATGGGGTTTCGGTGTAGTTAGGCCGATAATCGGCATTTTGGTCTGTCAAAACTCCAAAATGGGCATTTTTAGAGTTGAAACTTGCATAAGTTTCAAACCGGGATCCGAACCGAGTGCCGTAAGTTCGTGCAAGTCTATTTTATCAGTTTGTGAGGTGTGTGATGGGGTTTCGGTGTAGTTAGACCGATAACCAGCATTTTGGTCTGTCAAAACTCCAAAATGGGCATTTTTAGAGCTGAAACTTGCATAAGTTTCAAACCAGGATCCGAACCAAGTGCCGTATGTTTGTGCAAGTCTATTTTATCATTTGTGAGGTGTGTGATGGGGTTTCGGTGTAGTTAGGCCGATAACCGGCATTTTGGTCTGTCAAAACTCCAAAATGGGCCTTTTTAGAGCTGAAACTTACATAAGATTCAAACTGGGCATCCGAACCAAGTGCTGTAAGTTCGTGCAAGTACATTTTATCATTTTTGAGGTGTGTTATGCGGTTTCGGTGTAGTTAGGCCGATAACTGGCATTTTGGTCTGTCAAAACTCCAAAATGGGCCTTTTTAGAGATGAAACTTGCATAAGTTTCAAACTGGGCATCCGAATCGAGTGTCATAAGTTCGTGTAAGTATATTTTATCATTTGTGAGGTGTGTGATGGGGCTTCAGTGTAGTTAGGCCGATAACCGGCATTTTGGTCTGTCAAAACTCTAAAATGGGCCTTTTTGGAGCTAAAACTTGCATAAGTTTCAAACCGGACATCCGAACCGAGTGTCGTAAGTTCGTGCAAGTCTATTTTATCATTTGTGAGGTGTGTGATGGGGTTTTGGTGTAGTTAGGCCCATAACCGGCATTTTGGTCTGTCAAAACTCCAAAATGGGCCTTTTTAGAGCTGAAACTTGCATAAGTTTCAAACCAAGGATCTGAACCAAGTGCCGTAAGTTTGTGCAAGTCTATTTTATCATTTGTGAGGTCTGTGATGGGGTTTCGGTGTAGTTAGGCCGATAATCGGCATTTTGGTCTGTCAAAACTCCAAAATGGGCCTTTTTAGAGCTGAAACTTGCATAAGTTTCAAACTGGGATCCGAACCGAGTGCCGTAAGTTCGTGCAAGTCTATTTTATTATTTGTGAGGTGTGTGATGGGGTTTCGGTGTAGTTAGGCTGATAATCCGGCATTTTGGTCTGTCAAAACTCCAAAATGGGCCTTTTTAGAGCTAAAACTTGCATAAGTTTCAAACCGGGATCCGAACCGAGTGCCGTAAGTTCGTGCAAGTCTATTTTATCATTTGTGAGGTGTGTGATGGGGTTTTGGTGTAGTTAGGCCGATAACCGCCATTTTGGTCTGTTCAAAACTCCAAAATGGGTCTTTTTAAAGCTGAAACTTGCATAAGTTTCAAACTGGGCATCCGAACCGAGTGTCGTAAGTTTGTGTAAGTCTATTTTATCATTTGTGAGGTGTGTGATGGGGTTTCGATGTAGTTAGGCCGATAATTAGCATTTTGGTCTGTCAAAACTCCAAAATGGGCCTTTTTAGAGTTGAAACTTGCATAAGTTTCAAATCGGACATCTGAACCGAGTGCCGTAAGTTCGTGCAAGTCTATTTTATTATTTGTGAGGTGTGTGATGGGGTTTCAGGTGTTGTTAGGACGATAATCGGCATTTTGGTCTGTCAAAACTCCAAAATGGGCCTTTTTAGAGCTGAAACTTGCATAAGTTTCAAAGCCGGACATCTGAACTGAGTGCCTATGTTCGTGCAAGTCTATTTTATCATATGTGAGGTGTGTGATGGGGTTTACATAACATTTTCTATAAATAATAAATCCACCAAAGTATATAATTTTAAAAACTTACCAAGGTTGTGAAGAGTCATGCTGCTGGCTGAGCATCGTTGCACAAGAGCCTCTAGCTGGGAATATCGCTCCTCGAGGCTATTTACTTTATGCCGTAGCTCTACATTCTCTCGTTGAACTGCCTCAGTGGCTGCGTGTGCCCTAGCATCACTCTCAAAGGACGATGTCGTCGGCGCAATCCCAGTCCCTTAGCCACGCACATAGCCACGCCTCCTGCCCAGAACAGTCTCCCGTATTTGGTCATCTGTCGACGGATCCTGACCCTTCGCTGTAGGCTGAGCATGCGGTCGGACCATTTCCTCCTATAAAAACATAAATATATGTTACTACTTTTATAACTTTAGATTAATATTAAATTAGTAATACTGTGGTAAGTTACATAAAAACTTACATAAAGCCGCTGTGCTTCAGGCCCAACACAATCCTTATTGGGGTTGTAGTGCGTCTTGTGCCACAATTCAATAGGGCTGGGTGGTGCATCGGTGTCCTGGTCTCGTTGGAGCAAATAAATAGTAGCTTGTGAAGATTGATTTCATGAATAGATTATACAATAAGAACTTGATACATTTATTAACTTACCATATCATGCCTATACTGTACAAAAGAACGTGATCCACCACAGTGGGTCACCTTTTGCTTGCTTCTACTCTCGCTATTCTTCCTGCTTAGTTCCTACACTTGGCCAAAACAAAGAAGGTTAGTATAAATAATACTGATTTAAACCAGACAACAAAAGTAATTTTGACAATTTTTACCTGGAATGCATCACTTGCGAACCGGTCGCACAGTAACATCCAATCCTCCATCGTCACCCCCCTGTAAGATCTGTCACGGGGCTCTCTACCGGCTGCCACCTCCGCCTCAGTAGTGCATGTGGAGACGGTGTCGATAATCCTTGAAACGGACTCCCAGGTAACAGTCCACTGCCCTCGCTACATGAGGTAGGTGGAGATCGATGTCAAACTTCCCTTGTAAAGCATGTCATTGTCAAAACATTACAGCATTAGAAATGTTAAAATTTAGTTCAACACAATAATAAAAGACATACCAGGATCTACGCATGAAGATCCTATAGCTTATCCTGAGTGACGAGACTCCTAGTCAGTAATATGGAGTGGGGCGCGTAGTCGGCAAATGATGCCGACCTCTATGGTGAACTTCTGTGCCCACCCACCAACTGGATTTTACAAGCCCTCAGGTAGCTCAATCTGAAGTCGCGTGCCCCCTGCTGCCCCCATTTGTGTCTGCAAACTCCGATTCTTCGACCTACCAGCGCCCTCGTCTAGAGGTGGTGGCCGAAGCTTTAGAAACAATAAAATAGAAACAATTAGTACCATATTTATATAAGCATTAATACAAAATGGAACTATCCATACCATCAATGGCAGGATCGGTCGATCCTGTAGAGGAAGGGGAAGGGGTCGATGGGTCCACCGGGGCTTGCGCGTCTGCGTGATCCTGGTCCAACCATATCTAAAAAGAAAGTTTAAAAGTAAATTCCATTACATCATAAAAATTAAAATCTATTACATCATGAAATTGAATATCCATTACATCATAAAATCAACAATCCATTACATCATAAAATTGAAAATCCATTACACTTGATCTGATCACATGTAACACCTATTACAATTATTCATCTGAGTTTGTATCATCATCTGAACTTGAATTTTCTTCATTCTTCGGTAAAATACTCTAACAATGTATCATTGTCAAAA
This sequence comes from Nyssa sinensis, assembly GCA_008638375.1. Lineage (NCBI taxonomy): Eukaryota > Viridiplantae > Streptophyta > Magnoliopsida > Cornales > Nyssaceae > Nyssa > Nyssa sinensis. The sequence continues at coordinate 46,159,810 of CM018043.1, read as the reverse complement.
TCACTTTCTTCGTCATCATCATCATTAATGAACGTTGCATCTCCTCGGATCTAATTGTGTGGTATTGGTGACGTCGGAAGCTACAACATGAACTGGTTCTACATTAGTTACTATTCAACCGATACGAACTAACATCTCCCTGATCATGCCGGACAACACCATCGTGGGCAGTTTGAGACTCTTCTTGTAGTGCGTCCTCAATCCTCTCCAACTCTTTATCTCTCTCAGCCAACTTCTAGGACATCATAAACATTTCTAGTTTTTATTTTTTGGACAACATGCCAATCACCTCTTATTTTTGCGTCCTTCAAATAAAAAACTTGTTTTGAAACTAATGCCAAAACATACGGATCATCTTTAAATGCCGTACGTGACGTATTAACACTTATGAAGTGCTTATCAATCTGCATTCCAGTCTTCTTATTACTTATATCCCACCAATCACATTTAAAAATATACACAGAATGACCGTAGCAATAATGTAACTGTATGATGTCTTGTAAAACACCATAGTACTCTATAGTTTGTCCTCCGTCACCATCTCCTTCAACAAGGACACCCACTATTTTGTGTTCGCCGACTGACCTCACGTTCCCTCATATGAAATCGAACACCATCAACAATTAAACCGGTGTAGCGGGATATCCTTTGATCAGGACCACATGTAAAGGAATATAATTGATCGTACGCCTCAGGAGATTGTTGATGGCGTAATAGCTTCATCTATTAATTCAGTACAAGTACAAAATTAATTGAATACAAATGCATTAACTAATACAATTACAATTAATTGAAACCTATTCTTACATGTTCTCCGAACCACTTTGGAAACAAATTTTGTTGTCTTTGCTCCAGATCAGAACTTGATACATGTTCCCTCTAAAGCTCGAGCGTATGCTCACTGCATAAGATGAGAGATGTTATATGTAACTTACATTTGTATATTAACATAGTATTGCAATAATTTCGATAAACTTATTTAAAATATGGCAATGTCTCATCGCAGTTGTTGAGCACGATATAGTGGGCTTTTTCCAAGTCTTCAGGATGACACCATTCATATTTATGAGCACCTATTGGCCGCACATTCTAATTAAACACCGCAAGGCCAGTTCGTTGCTGCCTTGGACATCTATCATAATTTCGCTCTTGACGATTAAACCTTGTCTCAATATCTTCAAGATGCATAGAGCAGAAGGTCAGACATTCAGCATCAACGTAAGTCTCAACAATTGACCCTTTCGATCATGCTTTGTTACGCACATATTGCTTCAATGTGTGCAAATATCTGTTTTGAATAATTAATCAGTTATATATTAAAATAGTTAGGATGGATAGATAACACAATTCATAAAATTAAATGTACCTTTCTATTGGATACATCCAACGGTATTGGACAGGTCCGCCAATTTTTGCCTCATAAGGCAAATGCACAACTAAGTGGACCATTATATTAAAGAAAGCTGGAGGGAAAATTTGTTCCAACTTGCAGAGGATCACGACAACATCCCTTTCGAGCTTTTCAAGTACTTCCACATTCAACGTCTTTGCATATAATTCTCTAAAAAAGCAGCCCAACTCAGTCAATTTAGTCGATATGTCATCGGTGAGATATCCACGTAGTGCAACCGGAAGAAGTCGTTGTAAAAGGACATGGCAGTCATGGCTCTTCAATCTGGATATTTTTCCATTTATAACATTTACACACTGAGATATATTCGATGCGTATCCATCTGGGAACTTCACCGATTTAAACCACTCGCAAATCCTCATTCTCTCTGTGGATGATAACGTATACTGTGTAGGAGGCACGATATATTTATCACTGCTACATATTAGGTGTAGCTCTTTCCTTATTCCCAGCTGCTGCAAGTCCAATCGGGCTTTAACAGTATCCTTCGTCTTCCCTTCAATGTTCATTACAATTCTTAGCACATTATCACAAATGTTCTTCTCGATGTGCATGACATCCAAATTGTGCCTCAACTTAAGGGTCTCCCAGTACGGTAAATCAAAAAATATGCTCTTCTTCGTCCAATTTAAGTCCACATCAGTACGCTTCCTCTTCTTCGTACCCGGTATCTTCCCAAACCTCACTGGTTGGATGACTGCCAATTGCGCCAACACGTCTTTGCCAGACAACAATGGAAGTGACAATTTGAGCTCAATTTGTCCATCAAACAGATGCTTCTGCCGATTTTGCCAGCCATGTGATGGCGGTAGAAAACGACGATGGCACATAGTAGCATATCTTCTTCCCATTGGACAAATGTAGGGAACATGCATCCTTATTGCAAACCGGACATGCCAAATACCCCTTAGTGCTCCACCCAAACAAGTTCCCATATGCTGGAAAGTCATTTATGGTCCACAGTAACAGCTGTATGCAATTGAAATGTCTCATTCTTAGAGACGTCGTATGCCTCCTACTCCCACCTCCCACAATTCCTTCAACTCATCCACTAAAGGACGCAAGTACACTTCAATTTCATTACCAGGAGACTTCGGCCTTGGAATAAGCAATGACATAAAGATAAATGGTTCTTTCATACATTTTCACGGTGGCAAGTTATACGGCACAAGCAACACCGGCCACATGCTATAGGCATTACTCATGTCACCGAACAGGTTGAAACCATCGCTAGCCAGCCCAAGTAGTACATTACGCGGCTCATTTGCAAACCATTCGTGATTTGTATCAAACTCAACCCAAGTTTGTCAATCTGCCGGATGCCTACATAGATTTTCCTCAGCAACACGCTTCTCCTTATGCCACCGCATATCTTCTGCTGTCTTTTGAGACATGTACAACCTTTGTAGCCTCGGTTTTAAGGAAAAATATCTCAGCACCTTGTGCAGAATTGTCTTGCTCTTTCCTTCATTCAACTTGTACCTGGGTTCGTGGCATACCGTACACTCCTTATATTGTTCAGTCCTCTTCCAAAATAACATGTAATCGATTTTGCAAGCATGTATGAGAATATACTTGAGGCCCAAATCTCTTAATATTCTTTTCACCTCGTAATATGATTTCGGAAGGGTCTCCCCAGTAGGAAGCACTGCTTTAATCAATTCAATGGCCATATTAACTGATTTGTTACTCCAACGGTTTATGGTCTTAATATGAAGGAGTTTCACGAGAAAGTCTAGTTTCAAAAACTTATCACAACCTGGATATAACGGCTGCCTTGCTTCCCTCAACAACGACTCAAACGCGGTCGATGGTCCCGTGTCACTCCTGTGACTACTTGCCCCAGTTGTAGCCCCCTGCATGTCTGCCAGCATTTGTGACAAGCCTTCGTAACTAACCCCAACATTATCACCAAAGTCATCATCGTCGTCTTCTTTATCATCATCAAATACTACTCGTATGTCACGGCGTTCCCCGCGAAATTCCCAACACGTATACCTCTTGTCCATCCCGTGTTCGAGTAGGTGCTCTTTGGCCTCATCTATGTGCATATAATCCCTATTATTGCACCTCCTACATGGACATCTTATCCTATTTCTCCCATCTGCAGATGCATGAGCAAACTCAATAAAATCTTTGATCCCCTTCACATACCTTAGCAAATGCCTGCCCCTCAAGTCCATCCAACTCTTATCCATTTTCGTCTACCTAATACAGGTCAAAAATGATACTCGTTATAAATATGAAACATGAATCCTATCACCTTCAACTTCTCTCTAAAGGGTAAGGTGGTCCTATCCCATTCGTGAATGCACAATCTACATTGCAATCAGTAGCAAATCAAATGCTTGATTCCACTCGGACAAAATTTCGATAGCATCTCCCCACAGGTTCTCCAAGTATACGAGATAGACAGTTAGCACGCCTAAATATATACCCAGAGAACAATAGGAGACCGTACTGAAATCTTATCATAGTGAAATATTCAAGTATATGTGCTATTGATTGCAATGCAAATTTATGCATTCCCGAACTGTCCTCTTTGGACAATTCAAGAATCGATTTTCATACACACGAGCCCAATCGAGAATAAATTTCACGACAAGATTTACATGTAATGAAAATAACTCTCGAACGGGGCTAGGCTTACATGAATGCAATTAAAAAATTCATTAGTGTAAGGAAAAACTCTGATTGTCAGACAGAGTTTTGCTTTAAAAAACATTAAAAATAGCATTGAAAATGCCAATACAAAACATATTGATCTTGGTTGATAACAAGTAAAAACACCTAGCTTTCAATTTTTATCTATTAATTAAGGTCATTTATCAAGAATTATTTACTTGGCACCTGACAACAACAACTTAACCAACAAAAGCAAATCAATTGCTACCTAAAACCACTAACTGACTTAATAGGTCAGGTGTATCTAGTTGATCTCTCAATCTATAGGACTCAAGAACTCTTATTACTTGGCAGCTAAAACAAAAAAAATTAAAAATTATTGTTTAGAGGAACTCATGAACAAAGGATTAGGGTTGAAGTTGCATTTAATGTGACAAGAACTAGCAGTTAAATATGGTGAAATCAGTCAACTGATTCCAAACATTGAGTGACCATTCTTCTAAAATTAAAATTCTGAATCTTTTTTTTTTGGAGTGAGATTGATCAGTTGACTAATTTCAGTTATTAGTCCATTGATTCTTTTTTGATAATCAGTCGACCAATTTAAATAAAATCTCCTTTTGTATTTTAGATATAACATATTGTCCATTGGAGTATCTAGAACACTAGAACTCATTAGTTTAACTAAGTTGTAAGTATGATATAAGCAATTCAAGTTTTTGGTTGGTTCTAAGGTATATGTTTTTTTGTGGTTATTTTTTAGCCCAATTGTTTAATCAAATGATGTTACTTTACAATAACTGTAACCTAGACTCACTCAATTCTTAGACCTAAGTTTTTCGTGCTCTTGTATTCCTTTTTCATCCTGTTCTAGACATATTGGAAAGTCCACTAGATGAACAATATCAAATCTTTGTCCAACCAAGCCTAATATTTTTGAACAGCTTGATACAAAAATAAATTTGAGATTGAGTTTGGTTAGGAATTGGGTTGTTTGAAGGGTGACTGCATAACTATTATGTGTGAAACAACATTTGAAAGCCAAACCCTCAAATTTTTTTTTTTAAACTCAATAAAAAGGATGGGCAAAAAAATAATTTTCCAAAACTTTAGGCTACAAAAATAATTTTCCAAAAGGTAAGATAGAAATTGCATGATCATTCGAATCAGTTTCTAGTGCAGTAAGAAAAACCAAAAATCAAAATCAGTCACATATTACAAGGGCACAGAAAATTTGTCACGACCCGAAACCCACCCTGTGCGGATCTCGGATCGCGATCGCCGCCTTCAGGCTCGGGAGCCTTTGGGCGAGGCGAGACATAAGCAACAATATCGGAATGGCGGTGCGGCCTTGGTTTACGGAAGCGTGAAAAACCTTTTTCTTTTCTTTTTAAAATCTGTCGCACATCCATCCGGTACTGCCGCTCTTCATAGCGGTACACATAATAATAATAATCAGAGCATGCTAAATCTTAAGGTTTTATATATACATGACATATCCAGTTGCCCCTCGGGCTTAAGTACATAATTTTCCAAAATCTAGTACATCTCAAAATTCGACTATCTACGAGTCCTTAGTACTTCCAAAAAGTCCTTGATCATATTAAAGCCACTAATCATCATCCCCAAATGGAGCAAGGCTCCCACTCGTCATCGTTACCTGAAAAAAAATTTAGGGAATGGGATGAGCTTCGAAAAGCCCAATGAGTAATTCCTGCATCTGTCATGGGTTTTCAATTGGCAGTGGTTTCGCACATGAGAGTTTATAAAATGCACACTACCAATTGTTCGTATATTTTAAACACAGAGTACACAAAGTACATGTATTTTTCATAACGGATAGCTTTGAAACAATTAAAGTATTCAAGGCTAAATAAGCATTTCGTCAAACAGAGTATATGCATTTCAAGCATATAAAGAGGCATAAAAATGAGGATAAAACCTGCTTTCATTTCTAAAATCATTTATCATCTTTTCACTTTTTAACTGAAGGATCCGTTTCGAACCAGACCCTAGTCTTACTTCTGAGAGATCTCGTTGCCTAGGGGGATTAGATCCTGCTGCCGGGCATTTTTCTGAATTGAGAACCCAAAGGGTGCTCAATAACTGGTGATGCTTATGCATCATTATTATCTTACAAAACATTAGCTTCTTCAAGAAATACTTTTTATAAGCATTTAAACATGACTTCTTCAAGAAATGCTTTTATGAGCATTTAAAACATGATGTTCTTGATAGGATCTTCACATAGTTGGAATAACATTTTAGAACAGATGACATGTTAAATACTTTCAAAGAGAATTGTAACAAAATCATTCACTGGACATGTCGCAAGAGAATTATAAGAGCGGAATATTTCAATACAGGAATCATGAGATATGGAATTTAAACATTCAATGCTTCAGATATTTTGAAGGTTAAAACATCATTTAAATCGTGGAGTTAAAATCTCCACTTCAAATGCAGGGTTACTCACCTTGATTCCCTGGGTTTGCACTGTTAGTTGGTTGTTCCCTTCCCTTTGTAGTTCCTAGAAACAATTCACAATAATCTATTAACTTTAATGTACTTCAAATATCTCCTATTGATGTTTCTAATTATGCTTAAATCGTATTATGTCCTAATGTCTTATCGTGAGTCTTATTTTATTGACGCATCATATTTTTTTCGTACTTTATTTCGTAATACGGACCTCACCGTTGAGTTCAGAACGTTGAAGAAAGTCAATTTAGACCCTCTTAGCTTTTTATTTGGCTTCGGGTACCTTGGGGGTATTTTGGTCATTTCACATGTCATATTTTTCAGGAGTCCTGTCTCATGAATCGGACCCCACTGTTGATCTCAGAAGGCCCAAGAAAATAAGAATACACTAATAACTTGTCTTATTTGGACATCGGCTACATTAGGGGCAATTTGGTAATTTATACTTTATCGTGTCTTAATTTTTTGGGGTCCCATCTCATGAAACAGACCCCACCGTTGGGTTCAGAATGTCCCAAATAGTAAAAATATACTATTGATTTACTTTATTTGGACTTCGTTTAACTGGTCTTTGGACTAGGGGCAATTTCGTAATTTTGGTATTTAAATATTATTAATTTAATATTAATTTATTTTAAAGTGGGCCACAGTGGAATTTCATAAAAGTTCTGGGGTCAAAGGGTGATTATACAAATTGTCGGTCTGGACCAACCGGTTCAGTTCTGTTTCAACTGAACCGGTCCAATGTTAATTGGACCAGCCGGTTTGACACGTAGTGCTGACGTCATGATGACGTCAGCCCTAAATTTGAATTTTAAATATCACGTAGTTAAACGACGTAGTTTGACCCGACCCTGTTTTAAAACTTTCGGGTCAAGACCCGACCCGAGGTCTGACCCGTGACCCGAACTGTACATCGTCTTCCCCACCGTTTCACCCTACTGTAGCCCTAAATTTCTGGGTTTTATTTCTTCAATTTCGTAGACTTCTGGTCGATTATTTGTTACTGTTTTCGGCTGAGATGGTTCCTGTCATCATCGATATCATCTTGTCATTCATTTAAGGTCATGTAGCTGACCTAAATGCTCGGTTTGAGCCATGTTAGCCGAACTGAATAATTCGGCCATAAATCTCCATTTCGAAACCATTTTTAGTGTGGTTTGGTGCGACGTGATCCCTATGGCTAGAGGGTTTGATTCCTATTCTTAAAAGCGAGTTTAGAACTCTAAAACTGAAAGTTGGATTTTGAGACCGAGACCTGCAACTCGATATTAAGGGCTCATTTCTTAGGTTTCAAGGTCGCGGTTTAGTGGTTTAGGAACCCTGATGAGGTCTAGTTTAAGGCTAGATGACCTAGTTTAAGTTTTGTGCAAGTCGATTCAGACCTGCATAATCCGAGGTCCATTAATGGCGGTTGGGTGTACGGCTTAGTGTTCTAGGCTGTTTCAGGCTCTAATCTCTTGCATCATTCAAGATATTACATTTTAGGTATCATGCATGCAGTCATTTAGGCTCAACTAGCGTCAAAACAATTTCAAAATTTAAACAGAAAATTTTACAATGGGTTTATACCTTTTGGCAGTGGCTTTTCTCTTCTTTGGCTTGGTTCAGGTCTTCTCAATGCTCCTTAGGGTTGCCCAGATTCCTTCACGTGCACTTAGGTGGTACTCACATGCATTCACACACTTGCATATACACCTTCCTCTCACACAATGGCCCCTCCTCTCTCTCTCTCTCTAACACGTTCACAACACAGAACTTCTCACACACTAGTCTGGGGGCAGTACACTGATTTTTGGAGGGTCAAAATGTGTGGTGGGCATATATATTTTAGCATTTCTCTCACATACAACCTATACATATACATGAATGTATATATGTGTATTAGGTTTAGTGGGTTCGGTGGCTGACATGAGGTGAAGGGAGGTGATGTGGGGTAATGATGTGGGGATTGCATGCATGGCCATTGGCCAATTTGGGAGGTGGCCTTGGCTAATTTGGGTTTAAATATAATTTGGTTGCATATATAGGCACAAAAATGGTAGTAGCCTACTTGGTAATTTTTTGGGTAATAAGAATCATGCCCACTTGGTCAAGGGTTCAAGTCCCCTTGGCCACACTTTTGGGAATTTTTCATATTTTGGGCTTAGGCCCTGTTTGGTTGGCGCATTTAATTATTTCGGCTATTTTCTAAATATCTTCTTTTCCGTGGCTTCTTTTTCGACGCGGTTTCTTCCGGCTATTTCCTATTTAGGTTAGCTTCAATCTCCAAGGTCTAGTGTCGGTTATTAATCCCTTGAGATTTCTGTAGTTCGCTAACTCGAGTTTTCTTAGTGTTAAAGTAACATTATTTCACCTAATTAATTGGTAATGAGGTTCAGACATTATTTTATGGGTCTATCATGAGGTTCTCTGATTAACTTCTAAATTATTCTTTATGTTTGGTTCAAATTAATGATTAGTAACTAATCATTTCTTAATCAGGGTCGGGGTATTACATCCTTCCCCCCTTAAAATAGTTTTGTCCTCAAAACTCGAGTGTTCTTATTTTCAGGGTTCTAGTCTCCTTACGTTATTTCGGTCTATCACATTCATGTGTCAAGTAGTTGAAAATAAGCTACAAGTCTATATACAGTAACTTAAGCATTAAGATATGTACCTAATTGACCTGTTGAAGGTTGTGCAGCATTAGAATATATGTTGTACACTAGCCCGTACCTCATAGGTTCCTTGCCACTTCCTCCTGGTTTTTTAGCTGTTGGGGTTTGAGCTTGTGGTGCGGCCGAAGAAGCTACCACCGTGGGTTCTTTGGTGCCCTGACCCCATTTTGGGCAGTCTTTTATGTGATGCCCAGCCTGTCCGCATTTATAACACTCCCCAGTAAGACGTCGGCAATCCCCAGAATGGTATTTTTGACAGGTAGAGCACTGAGGAGTTCCCGAAGTCCTTTTGTTGGAGTTCCCCTCGTCATTAACAGAAACTTCACTCTTGCCCCTTGCCCCTTGCCCCAGTCTTCTTCATCGTTTGAGGAGTGGGACTAATATTTTTCTTGTCCTTCTTCTGAGACAAAGCGATCCCAGCCCTCTCAAAGATTTTGGCGCGGTCAACTACTGCATTGTAGGTGGGGAGTTCAAAAGGTTCCAGTCGGTACCTAATACTATCCTTGAGGCCACTTTCGAATTTCCTAGCCTTCAAGTCCTCCGTTTGAACCATATGGGGTGCAAATCGGGCTAATCTCATAAATTGAGTTTCATATTCCGCTACAGTCATTGCCCCTTGCTTCAGAATCGCAAAGTCTGCTATTTTTTGATTCTTTAGTGACCTTGGGAAGAACTTATCATAAAACACCTCGAGGAACCTTGTCCAAGTCATTGGCGGCTCTCTTTCTTTTTCCAGTAGCCACCATTCATGAGCTGCGTCCTTAAAAGTAAAAGTAGTAAATGAGACCTTTTGTTCGGCAGTACAGGGCATGACCGTAAATATGCGCTCCATTTCTCGAACCCATGATTCTGCATCGATCGTTGTGTCTAAGCCATCAAATCTAGGGGGTTTAAAACTCTGAAATGTTTTATAACTCGCCGTGTTTACTGCTTTTGTAGGTTGTCCTGGATTTGGTTGTGGCTCAGGATTTTACACCGGTTGTGGCGCTCTGACTTGTGCCTGCATGTTAACTATGTTCTGAGCCATTGCCTCCAGAATATGTTCAACTCGGTCGAGTCTATCATCTGAACCCTCTGCGTTTCTTCTGGTATGTACCATTTTTGCTGAAAAGTACATATTTCTATTAGTTTTTATCATTACATAAGGTTTTCAGTTACTCATCTCATGTTCAAGGTAAATATTTTATTATCCTTGATTCTCGTGATGGTTTTTATAATCTACATTACTTCTCGTTTTATTCTTATTTATCTACGGGTCCCATACCCCGCCTTCCTATCACGTCATTTACTTCACACGTCTATTTCATGTAACGCGGGTCCCATACCCCGCATTTACTTCACATATTTACCTCCTACAACGCGAGTCCCATACCTCGCCTTCATATCATGTCATATACTTCACATACCTTAGGTAGTCTAAAACTTACTTATATGTTCTAATTCTTCTAGTGTCGCTAAGTTTGTTCTAGTTAACCTGGCTCTGATTCCACTCTGTCACGACCCGAAACCCACTCTGTGCGGATCTCGGATCGCGACCGCCGCCTTCAGGCTCGGGAGCCTTTGGGCGAGGCGAGACATAAGCAACAATATCGGATGGCGGTGCGGCCTTGGTTTGCGGAAGCGTGAAAAACCTTTTTCTTTTCTTTTTAAAATCTGTCGCACATCCATCCGGTACTGCCGCTCTTCATAGCGGTACATATCCGGTTGCCTCTCGGCTTAAGTACATAATTTTCCAAAATCTAGTACATCCCAAAATCTGTCCCATTACACTTCAAAATTCAACCATCTACGGGTCCTTAGTACTTTCAAAAAGTCCTTGATCATATTAAAGCCACTAGTCGTCATCCCCAAATGGAGCAAGGCTCCCATTCATCATCGTTACCTGAAAAAAATTTAGGGAATGGGGTGAGCTTCGAAAAGCCCAATGAGTAATTCCTGCATCTGTCATGGGTTTTCAATTGGCAGTGGTTTCGCACATGAGGGTTTATAAAATGCACACTACCAATTGTTCGTACATTTTAAACACAGAGTACACAAAGTACATGCATTTTTCATAACAGATAGCTTTGAAACAATTAAAGTATTCAAGGCTAAATAAGCATTTCGTCAAACAGAATATATGCATTTCAAGCGTATAAAGAGGCATAAAAATGAGGATAAAACCTGCTTTCATTTCTAAAATCATTTATCATCTTTTCACTTTTTAACTGAAGGATCCGTTTCGAACCAGACCCTAGTCTTACTTTTGAGAGATCTCCTTGCCTGGGGGATTAGATCCTGCTGCTGGGCATTATTCTGAATTGAGAACCCGAAGGGTGCTCAATAACTGGTGATGCTTATGCATCATTATTATCTTGCAAAACGTTAGCTTCTTCAAGAAATACTTTTTATAAGCATTTAAACATGACTTCTTCAAGAAATGCTTTTATGAGCATTTAAAACATGATGTTCTTGATAGAATCTTCACATAGTTGGAATAACATTTCAGAACAGATGACATGTTAAATACTTTTAAAGAGAGTTGTAACAAAAATCATTCACTGAACATGTCGCAAGAGTATTATAAGAGCGGAATATTTCAATACTGGAATCATGAAATATGGAATTTAAACATTCAATGCTTCAGATATTTTGAAGGTTAAAACATCATTTAAATCGTGGAGTTAAAATCTCCACTGCAAATGCAGGGTTACTCACCTTGATTCCCTGGGTTTGCACTGTTAGTTGGTTGTTCCCTTCCCTTTGTAGTTCCTAGAAACAATTCACAATAATCTATTAACTTTAATGTACTTCAAATATCTCCTATTGATGTTTCTAATTATGCTTAAATCGTATTATGTCCTAATGTCTTTTCGTGAGTCTTATTTTATTGACGCATCATATTTTTTTTCGTACTTTATTTCGTAATACGGACCTCACCGTTGAGTTCGGAACGTTGAAGAAAGTCAATTTAGACCCTCTTAGCTTTTTATTTGGCTTCGGGTACCTTGGGGGTATTTTGGTCATTTCACGTGTCATATTTTTCGGAGTCCCGTCTCATGAATCGGACCCCACTGTTGATCTCAGAAGGCCCAAGAAAATAAGAATACACTAATAACTTGTCTTATTTGGACATCGGCTACATTAGGGGCAATTTGGTAATTTATACTTTATCGTGTCTTAATTTTTTGGGGTCCCATCTCATGAAACGGACCCCACCGTTGGGTTCAGAATGTCCAAAATAGTAAAAATATACTATTGATTTACTTTATTTGGACTTCGTTTAACTGGTCTTTGGACTAGGGGCAATTTCGTAATTTTGGTATTTAAATATTATTAATTTAATATTAATTTATTTTAAAGTGGGCCACAGTGGAATTTCATAAAAGTTCTGGGGTCAAAGGGTGATTATACAAACTGTCGGTCTGGACCAACCGGTTCAGTTCTGTTTTAACTGAATCGGTCCAATGTTAATTGGACCAGCCGGTTTGACACGTAGTGCTGACGTCATGATGACGTCAGCCCTAAATTTGAATTTTAAATATCACTTAGTTAAACGACGTAGTTTGACCCAACCCTGTTTTAAAACTTCGGGTCAGGACCCGTGACCCGAGCTGTACATCGTCTTCCCCACCGTTTCACCCTACTGTAGCCCTAAATTTCTGGGTTTTATTTCTTCAATTTCGTAGACTTCTGGTCGATTATTTGTTACTGTTTTCGGCTGAGATGGTTCCTGTCATCATCGATATCATCTTGTCATTCATTTAAGGTCATGTAGCTGACCTAAATGCTCGGTTTGAGCCATGTTAGCCGAACTGAATAATTCGGCCATAAATCTCCATTTCGAAACCATTTTTAGTGTGGTTTGGTGCGACGTGATCCCTATGGCCAGAGGGTTTGATTCCTATTCTTAAAAGCGAGTTTAGAACTCTAAAACTGAAAGTTGGATTTTGAGACCGAGACCCGCAACTCGATATTAAGGGCTCATTTCTTAGGTTTCAAGGTCGCGGTTTAGTGGTTTAGGAACCCTAATGAGGTCTAGTTTAAGGCTAGATGACCCAGTTTAAGTTTTGTGCAAGTCGATTCAGACCTGCATAATCTGAGGTCCATTAATGGCGGTTGGGTGTACGGCTTAGTGTTCTAGGCTGTTTCAGGCTGCTAATATCTTGCCTCATTCAAGATATTACATTTTAGGTATCATGCATGCAGTCATTTAGGCTCAACTAGCGTCAAAACAATTTCAAAATTTAAACAGAAAATTTTGCAGTTTTTGGGTTTATACCTTTTGGCAGTGGCTTTTCTCTTCTTTGGCTTGGTTCAGGTCTTCTCAATGCTCCTTAGGGTTGCCCAGATTCCTTCACGTGCACTTAGGTGGTACTCACATGCATTCACACCCTTGCATATACACCTTCCTCTCACACAATGGCCCCTCCTCTCTCTCTCTCTCTCTCTCTAACATGTTCACAACACAGAACTTCTCACACACTAGTCTGGGGGCAGTACACTGATTTTTGGAGGGTCAAAATGTGTGGTGGGCATATATATTTTAGCATTTCTCTCACATACAACCTATACATATACATGAATGTATATATGTGTATTAGGTTTAGTGGGTTCGGTGGCTGACATGAGGTGAAGGGAGGTGATGTGGGGTAATGATGTGGGGATTGCATGCATGGCCATTGGCCAATTTGGGAGGTGGCCTTGGCTAATTTGGGTTTAAATATAATTTGGTTGCATATATAGGCACAAAAATGGTAGCAGCCTACTTGGTAATTTTTTGGGTAATAAGAATCATGCCCACTTGGTCAAGGGTTCAAGTCCCCTTGGCCACACTTTTGGGAATTTTCCATATTTTGGGCTTAGGCCCTGTTTGGTTGGCGCATTTAATTATTTCAGCTATTTTCTAAATATCTTCTTTTCCGTGGCTTCTTTTTCGACGCGGTTTCTTCCGGCTATTTCCTATTTAGGTTAGCTTCAATCTCCAAGGTCTAGTGTCGGTTATTAATCCCTTGGGATTTCTGTAGTTCGCTAACTCGAGTTTTCTTAGTGTTAAAGTAACATTATTTCACCTAATTAATAGGTAATGAGGTTCAGACATTATTTTATGGGTCTATCATGAGGTTCTCGATTAACTTCTAAATTATTCTTTATGTTTGGTTCAAATTAATGATTAGTAACTAATCATTTCTTAATCAGGGTCGGGGTATTACAAAATTAGCCAAAGCCCCTCACAAACTATGCAACAGATTTGAGAGGAAAAAAAATCACCGCTAATTGGAATGTGAATAACAAACCTAGCCCATATTAGCTATAAAAAAAATCAGTCACATATTCCGTAGGAATTGCATGTGTATTAGCTATAAAAAAAAATGTTTTAACATATTTTAAATAAAAAAATTGAACTCATCTTGTGAGAAAAACCAACATCTAGCTACAACACTTGATTACAATTTTTTCCTACTTAATCATTTCATAGATCTAAAGAAATTTAACTAATTTAGTTAGTTTTTAAAGCAATAAAAAATTTAAAAATATGCATGGATACTCATAGATTTAATAGAGAATAGCAAGATCTACAATGAATTTATAAATGTATGAACAATCACATTTAAATAATTTGAAAACAAGTGAAAACATACCTATTTTCTTCTGTTGAAGAAAACCTAAATTCAGATTTGACAGATCTTTGAATGAGAAAAATGGATACAATCTACCACCGCCGAATGAACCGACTGCTGTCGTTGCCGAATAGACCAAGTGCCTTCGTCGGAATCGTGCTTGCAATTAGGGAGTGAGAGAGACAGAAAGTGAGAAAATTCTGGGAAACTAGAGAGAACGAGGAAACTGGGTCATGGGAAAATTTTGGGAAACAAAGAGAAGAGGAAAATGCGTCCTGTGGCGAATTAAAAGATATGAGACTTATTAGCCACGCTCAATAAGTGTCGCTAATACTTCCTGAGCGTCGCTAACACTCTATAAAACGCCACCGTTTTGTCCAAATATGCTATTTGCGACGCAACATTCAGCGTCGCCAATAACTTGACCTATTAGCGACGCACAAGTGCGTCGCTAATAGCTACATGTGCGTCGCTAATAATTTCCCGCCTAATTTTTCACGCCAGACCTGTATTTTTTTGTTACTTTTTCCCTACTATTCGCGACATACTACTGGGCGTCGCTAAAAGTGACTTTTAGTGACGATTTTTGCGCGACGCTAATAATGCGCGTTGAAAAAAATGTGTTTTTTGTAGTGAGAGTATTTCCACAAACTCCATGAAGCCTGTTATAGTCGAATGTGAGATTTCAGGCAGGAGCTTAGACAATGACTGGGCTGAAACTCGGATGTGCTTGTTAGTGACTAGACCAAGGTTCATATGGCGTCCTTTGCTTATTTGTTCAGTGACATGCCCATTTGTGGGATGACGCCTTAACATACATTTCATATTGTATGTGTTGTATCAACCAATTGTGGGAGCGATGAATGAATCCCTGCTTCGTTGTTGCAAGGTCACCTAGGCATTGAACTGATAAGTGTTACAATTTAAAACATCGAATTCAAGATTGTAAGCCACTTGGATCATTGGATCCTACTTATGCCATTGTTTAACTTAAGACTATGTCATGAAAAGGATATTCGATGTTGCTACTTTAGAATGTTTCCTAAGGATGATGGAAGATACCGTCTTACGGGACGTCTTTGGGAAAGCGGTTGAGTCTAATCTAATTGATATGAGGGCTTAGGGAAGATGATTTGATATTACATCATGTTAGTGTGACTTATAGCTCGAACGATTATGTCTTGTTTGTCTACGATACAAGTCATGAGTGCATTACATATTAAGGGTGTAGCACTGCTTCCTTAAGGGGTTAAAGAGTGCTGGATCCGGTGTAATTAAATTGTCTTGGGCATGTTCAAGATGCTTCCGAGCAATACGCTTTTATTGGTCAAGTGATGATTTGATAATTGCGCTCTTGAGGTTGTATGTTCTTCTCATGAGGTCGCACATTCCATTTCCTGTATGAGGAAATGAGGAAATAAGAGATTGAGAGAAATCATAGAGATAACTTGCCCTATCTGGGCGAGTGAGAGATGTTAGTTTTTGGGTTTTCGATCAACCCATATGTGAATAAGATTTGCCTACTCGGGAATAGACCTTGACTCATGTAAGTGGCTGATAAGATAAGTTCGTATCCTAATTCAAATACGTCTCTATCATGTGTTGATAGAGATCAATATTTGAATCCTACCAAAATTCTATATGTATCTAAAATAAATACGCAGATATGTGGTCTGTGTAATGTGATTGTGAGATATAGTACACTTTCTCTCTCTAATATTTCCTCTCTGGTGGGTTTGTAACATGAAGATTGAAGGGGTAACTCTAGTAGCCAACCCTGCGTAACTTCGCGAAATTTGGAGATATACACAGAAGGCAAAATTCAACATTTGGCTCGTAACAACAAGCAATATACTGATCTACGAGTATCTTCCACAGTCAAGTATCACTCAACCTGTATACATGCTATGTGCATTGAGTGTTTATAGAAATAATTTTTATATTATTTTTAAATTTTTATGTAATTAATATTTTACATATTAAACTTTTTCAATTAATTATTGAATAGATTCATAAAACATGACTTTCATATGTCCTTTAATACTGAGAGATTGGGAGCTGAGGCAGTACTATACTACCAGATCAATTAGTGTATTGGTGCTCACATACTGAGGGATTGTGTTAACATTTTCTATATTATTCCATAGATTATTATGATCGGAACATGGCGTTGACGACACTGAAGGAATTGTCTTAGTGTTTTTTATATTACTCAATACATAATTGGTCTGGGACATGCTCACTATCGCCTGTTGCTGGTATCATCAGAACGATAACTTTGTGAGCGATCGAACCGTCCGGGTTGCAGACAAGGTTAAGGTGATCGTAGGGATCAAATTTTGACATGGTTTTGAATGATTACAGTTTGAAAATAGAAATACTAATTGAAAGACATCATAGTTTTGTGGGTGATATATTTTTATGCAGACCACGCAAACGTCCATGTAAAAACATTTCTCTTTTAATGAAGTCTTGCAACAATGTTTGACCATCCCTAGAATGAGGGTTAGTTGGCTAGGTACAATCTGTCAGTTTAAAGAGAAAAACTAAATAGAGATTCAAAAACACCCAGATAGAAGATTGTTGATTTCCGATGCTACACTCGCAAAACGCGCAACAGAGAGAGAGAGAGAGAGAGCACAAAGCGAGAAAATGAAAGAGACTCTAAGAGATTAGAAACAGATCGACCATAGAAATATAGAAAGAGAAACTCAGACTGTATTACCCAAACCCATGGGTCTAGGTTTACTATTTCTTCAAAGAGTCTTCATCCGGTGAAGGAGTTGTGATTTTACTGGAAAAAAAAGTGAAAGATTTGAGGGACAATGCATTGGTTTGCCAAGTCAGTAGGGGAAAAATCAAAAGAAAAATATTTTAAGTGTTTGGGTTTTCTCTCTGTATACATGCACTTACACACATTTTTGTTTTACGTGTTTTCTTGTATTTTATACAACGGGTTGAATAGGCGTTTGTTTGATTTCATATTTCCTCCCTCTCTCTTCTTCTATTCGGATAATCGGATGTCGTAGAGGATGAAGACGGATTGCTTTGGGTTAGAAAGGACTATATTTTTACTATACTGCCCATTAAAATGACACATGAAATGCACGTGCTCATTTTTCATTTATAATTTACAGTCAATTATAATGGAATGACTTGATTGAAAATGAGACAAAATATGAAGGTTGACATTGAAACAATTGAAAGAATAGAGATCAAAGTAAAATTTGGTGCAAATTTTAAGGATAAAAGGTGTAATTTATCTAAAACATATTTATGATATATGCCTACTTTTAAATTATAAAAAATCATGAAAATGAGTGAAATTACAAAATAGTGTTTGGGAAATTAATTTTCCTTTTCTGTAAGAAATAACTTCTGCTATTAGTAAGTCCCATTAACTCGATCGTGTACTAAAGGTGAAAACCCCATATACGTATTGGTGTTTGTCATAAATTCATCGAAATCCTGATGACTCATTGTGGTCCTGATGCTGCACTTTTCGGCTCGCAATAAGTATGGACTCCGTGACCTGTAGAACACTCAGAAAGATGATCAGAGGACCACCGGATTGGCTCCGGCGGTAGCCGCTCCGATGCTTAAGTAAGTAAAAGAATTGAAAGACTGTATTGAAAGCCAAAGAATGAGCATAAGAAATAAGGTGTACCTCTAGGTTTTAATTTATAAGCCGTGGCTTTCCTAAGTTGATTAGGATTCAACGCCATGAATATAGGGATTTGATCATCGGAGATTGCAGTTACCTTGTGAAGCATTGCATAGAGATAACCATAGAAGGTAGTTCCCTTGTTAAAGACTGCTTCCTTATTCCCTGCTCAGCATCTGCTAAGGCGGTGACGAGTTCTGGAATGTTGGTCTGGACCCTGTGATCAGTTCTGAATATATATGTTCTGAAGGTGTATATTCGGTCTCTTCCGACCTGATGTAATGATCTGTAGGCTTGAGCTTTTAGTCATTGGCTGAGTGAGAATCATGTTGGCCGAGCATGAGTCGGATTATGGTCATACGTGTCAAGTGTTGATTGGCCTGTTCTTTTATGGCATATCAGTTACTCCCCCCCCCCAAGTCCTAGTTTGATGCCAGCAAGCAACTAGGGCTGAGCCTTTTTTCGGAGAGTCATATGTCCCGTCTGTCCGCCTTCTAAGGCAACTGTTGGGGCGCCATTTATTGCGCAGCCGGAGATTAGGTCTTTTCAAGGTCATCATTGTTCTGAACCGTTATGGCGTTTGGGCTTGGTGGGTCCCTTCTGATACTGTGCTTTATAAGTACGGGATGAGATTTCGAAATGACCTTTTCCCCGTCATTTTCACTGTGCTAGAAGATTTCATCCGCCCTTGTTGGTTTGTGTGACTTTGAAGAATACTGACTTCCTGAGTTAGAACAACTTCGACTGATTTTCCCTTTTCTCTCGCTTTTTTCTTCTTGAATCCGAGAATGATGTCTGCTTCTTCTGAATCCCCAATTGTGAATGAGGGAGTGGGAAGTCCTTCTGAGATGGCTGTTCCGTCTCTTGTGGAAGATGTAGGTAACCCTGCTCCCGAAGATATTGGGGAAAGGCCTGTTGATCCTCCCACTAGTCCTGGAGTTAGGATAGTTGATGCTTTTGAGGAGCCCCGAGCCAGGGCTGGGGAGACCTCTGGTAGGTCTTCCCATAGAGAAGAGGGTGAGAGTGCTGTCACTCAGAGCCTTCTGGACGAATGGAGGGTGAAATTCAAATTTCCCTCAAATGTGACCTGCAGAGTGCCAAGCCCGATGGATCGTCCCCATAATATTGAAGCCGGGGAGATTTGTGTTTACCTTGCCTGGTTTGAAATGGGCTTGAGACTCCCATTGCCGGATTTAGTCAGGCAGTTCTTTTGTTGGTACAAGCTCTGCCCTGCCGACCTGAATCTCAATAGCTGGCAGCAACTTCTAGGATTTGTGGTGTTGGGATACCTAAACAGGGTGGATGTGTCTCTGGACTTGATCCGTAGTAACATGGATCTGAAGTTCAAGCAGGCAGAAGGCCTTTTCTATATGTCCTTCGAGAAGGGGTTCCGACCCCTGTCCTCTGTTCCCACTTCCAACAAAACGTGGAAGAAGTGGTACTTCTTCGTCGGAGGAGGATGGGAGCATGAAGGCTTTCAGGAAGGAGAGGCCTCGTCGTTCCCTCGTGTTATGGGTCATAAGGGTGAGGCTTATTCTTTTAGACTTACTTTTAGCCTTGTTATGCCTTCCGAACTGATAAACTGATATATCTTTCCTTACTTGTGTGCAATTAAGAGTGTTTGGAAGAGGTCCAATTTTACTGAAGCACTGCGGGATCAGTACCGAGTACTGCTTTCGACTCCTGACCGGGCTCATTCTGTCATTATAACTCCAGCAAACTTGATGGCTGCCCGTAATGTAGAGCTTAAGAAGAGGTTGACGTCAAAATGGGCTGTGCCGGAGGCCCTAGTGATGGGGGAGTCTTCCTCCCGAGCTGAGCCTGATGCCCCCCTTGAAGTAAAGAGGAGGAGGTTGATTTCTGGCTCTCTTGAGCCAGCCCCTGCCGAGGCTGAGAAGGAGGCTGAACCTGCCGTCTCTATTTCGACTGCTCCTCCTGCCTCTTCTGGTCCGAGCAGGAGGACTAGGAAGGGGAAAGCACCTGCTGCACCGTCCGAGCCGTTTAATGAGCCGGACTATCAGATTGCCAAGAGGGCATTTGATCAAATATGGGCTCATGGCCCACACCGATACAGAGGGGATGACCCCTCCAAGCTGATGACTGAGATGATGAATCTCCAGATGAAGGTAGCTTCTGAAGCTTTTTCTTGACTTTTCTGTTTGTCTATTCGTTCAATCTAAACCGTCTGTCTTGCTTTGCGCAGAGTATGCATAGCTTGGCTGCTCTAATGGTGACCCCCATGGGCCTTGAGGAGGCCGAGAAGTTGAGGGCTGAAGTGGAAGAGATGGGGATGGAGCTTGGGACAGCCCGATCCAAGATTCAGAGCATTGAGGAGGATCTGAAGGAAGCTACCACCAACCTTACCGTGGTAGAGTCTGAGAGGGACATAAATGCTCAGAAGGTTGAGGGGCTTGAGGCGGAGTTGGTTAATCTCCGGAGTTCCTTCGATCAGAAGGTTCAGGAGGCAACTGATCATGCCAGGGCTGAGACTGAGATGATATTGAAAGATGAAGTTGAACAGATGGGTGATGAGCTGATCCTGTTCGGTTTTGAAAGCTTCCGAACTAGATTCCAGATTCAGTTCCCAGGTTTTGACGTTTCATCAATTGTTCCCCCTGAACCTACCTCATCTCGTCCTGATCCGGACAAGATGGCTGGGGCTCCCGCCCTTAACTTGGAAGAGGACGCAGGCCCTTCTGGGAAGTCTTGAGGCTTCATGGGTTTTTATTTTTGCTACCTCCTTTTGATGTAATGAATGTATTCTTTTGATCAATAAAATTGACTTTCCTTTAAATTCTGCTCGTGTTCTTTCCTCTTGTACAATTTTGTCGCAAGTGTGGCTGCTCTGAGTCTTTCGCATTTTAGATCAACTGTCCAGAAATCAATAGTCGCTTTCCGAACTTCGATATTTGAATAGTGAATGTAGATTCACTTCAACTGTCTCATTATAATAAGATAAGAAAGTAAGTATAATCAGATAGACAGAGCCTGATAGAGTGGGAGTAGGCTTCTGTAGGGCTCTGAGATAAATTGCTCTGAATCAAGAGCTTGTGGAGATAACCAGGCAGCTTGCGCTTGTAGTTATGATGCTCGGCATGCTGTGTTCGAGTACTCAGGTTCGGGATATATCCGAGCTGTTCGGCCTTTGTCATATGACTGGTCTGTCATTAAATAGTTAAGATTTGAAGATCTGAATTTTGAATAGGGGGTCTGTACACTTAGACTTTGTTCCCCTCTTTGTCAATTCGGGAGCTTCAGTGCTGGATTGTGGTCTCTGTCTAGAGAGTTCTGTACCCTGTCTCTTGGTATATCGAAGAGGCATATTTAATGCACTGTTTATTTATTCGATCGTCGTTTAGGATTTCGAGGCCACTCTCTTTTTCACCGTTGCGACGGTTCAGTTGGGTGGCTTTTGGACTTCAAGGGTCTATATAAATGGAAACGAGGGCATACGGTTGCGCTCAACTTTTTGATTTCAAATTGTCCCCTTGTGAGAAAGACTTCATATGCTGCCGGAGTTTTGCCACTCGCCCGAAGATGATGGGTGATTCCTTGCCTGAGTTAGGAACGATTAAACTGTGGCCGAGAGTTAACCTTCCCCTATTTTCAGTCTCCAAGGAAGGATTAAAGGAGGTACAAGTCTTCTTATTTCTGCTGGCATCCGGTCGAGATTCCTCCGATTGGTGGTGGCCCCTCCTTGATTCAACCGAGGCCTAGGAGCGTTGGTGATGAAGACGAGGGTGAGTTGCCTCCTCTTCCTCACGTCTCGTCAGAGATCCTCGCTCCAATCGGCCGGGGTGTGACAACTGCTTTGAGGGAGATGAATGTGGGCTGCCTCATCCCCCTTGTGACTTGGCAGAGACCCTTGCTTCAATCTGTTGGGGTGTCATACCGATTACAAAGCTGGAGAATGAAAAGTCTCCTGAAGCCCAGAGCCCTCATCATCCATTGGTCATGGAGTTGATGATGATGATGATGAAATGGCCTGGGCGCTCCTTGATGCAGATTGGGGTTCAGGGCCCCTTCCTTTCAAATGGAGCCGGCGGCGGCGATAATGGAAGTTGTGGATCCTGTGCCCCTTTATCATCCCGTGAGGGAAAGCCAACATGTTGAGAATTGTAGCTTCTGTAATAGCTTCTGTAATAGATTCTGTAATAGCTTCTATAGTAGCTTCTGTAGTAGCTTCTGTAGTGATGTGTTTGTACTGATGTAAATCTTCTGAATTTATCAATAAAATTGAATCTTTTTTTCTCAGATCTGTTGTTTTCGTATTCGATTGTGCTTTTCTGTAGTTAAAATACTTTCTCGTGCACTTCTGAATGTTCTGAGAATGAATCAAAGAAACTTTAGAAAAACGCTTGAATCATAGTGTTTCACTCCTGATCGGTACCATAGTACTTGTTGTTTGTTTGACAGATAAGCCAAATAATATAGATATCAGATTTTGAGGTGTTCCGATCTAAGAAACTTTAGTTTGTAGATGTCCGGGACTTCTGTCTTTGGATGGACTGGATCATAGAGTTTGCTAATCGAAGACGGACCAGGCTCGGAAGGCCTGTGCATTAGAGTGGTCCAGGCTCTGGAGGCCTGTATATTTAAGAAATAGACCAAGTATTTAAAACCTGTATACTATGGACCAGGCTCTGAAGGCCTGTGCATTATAGATGGACCAAGTACTGAGACTTGTACATTCATGGACCAGGCTCTAGAGGCCTGTGCATTTATAGATAGACCAAGTACGAAGACTTGTACATTTATGGACCAGGCACTGGAGGCCTGTGCATTAATAGATGGACCAAGTACGAAGACTTGTACATTTATGGACCAGGCTCTGGAGGCCTATGCATTAATAGATGGACCAAGTACGAAGACTTGTACATTTATGGACCACGCTCTGGAGGCCTGTGCATTAATAGATGGACCAAGTATGAAAACTTGTACATTTATGGACCAGGCTCTGGAGGCCTGTGCATTAATAGATGGACCAAGTACGAAGACTTGTACATTTATGGACCAGGCTCTAGAAGCCTGTGCATTAATAGATGGACCAAGTACGAAGACTTGTACATTTATGGACCAGGCTCTGGAGGCTTGTGCATTAATAGATGGACCAAGTATGAAAACTTGTACATTTATGGACCAGGCTCTGGAGGCCTGTGCATTAATGGATGGACCAAGTACGAAGACTTGTACATTTATGGACCACGCTCTGGAGGCCTGTGCATTAATAGATGGACCAAGTATGAAAACTTGTACATTTTATGGACCAGGCTCTAGAGGCCTGTGCATTAATAGATGGACCAAGTACGAAGACTTGTACATTTATGGACCAGGCTCTGGAGGCCTGTGCATTAATAGATGGACACTTCATGAAAGTAAAAGAAAACCTCTCTACTGATAATACTTTCGTAAGTGTTCCACATTCCATGGCCTAGGAACAGGCTTCCCAGTCATGTCTTCTAGCCAGTAGGTGGTAGGTCGAACAACCTTTGTTACTTTGTAGGGGCCCTCCCAGTTTGGTGACAACTTTCCCATGGTAGGATCCTTGGTGTTTTGAAAGACTCTTCTTAAGACGAAGTCTCCAACTTGAAAGCTGACTGTCTTGAGTCCTACCTTGGATTTGTTGACCATTCTCTGTTGATAGGCTTCCATCCTGATGCTGGCCTGATCCCTTCTCTCTTCGAGCAAATCCAAGTTTTCCATCAGCTGCTGATCATTGGATTCTTGCTCAAAGGCCTCAGTCCTCAGGGTTGGCATACCGATCTCGACCGGAATTACTGCTTCTGTTCCATAGGCTAGTGAGAAAGGAGTTTTAGAGGTGGGAGTTCTTCTGGTTGTTCTGTAGGCCCAAAGAACCCCAGGGAGTTCTTCTGCCCACTTTCCTTTGGCTTGTTCCAACCTCTTCTTTAACCCGTCAAAGATTGTTCGGTTGGTGACCTCTGCTTGCCCATTTGCTTGTGGATGGCCTGGAGAGGCAAAGTGTTGCCTGATGTTGAGATTTTCGCAGAATGCTTTGAAGCCTTTACCAGTGAATTGTGTCTCATTGTCCGAGATAATTACACGTGGTATGCCGAACCTGCACACAATGTTCTTCCAGGTGAAGCTCTCAACTTCCTTTTCTGTGATATGTGTTAAAGGCTCGGCTTCGGCCCATTTAGAGAAGTAGTCGATGGCCACCAAGAGGTATTTTCTGTTCGGAGGGGCCCTTGGTAATGGACCCACGATGTCCATCCCCCCACTAAGCAAAGGGCCAAGGGCTAGGAATCGGGATAAGCTCATGATGAGGCTGATGTTGGTACGGCGCAAATCTCTGGCATTTGTCGCACTTTCGAACATATTCTTTTGCCTGCTTTAGCATGCCGGGCAAGTAGTAACCCTGTGATAGAGCTCGGTGGGCTATAGTTCTACCCCCATTATGATTCTCGCAGATTCCCTCATGTATGTCAGCCAAGACATATTCTGACTCTTCTGGAGCCAAGCATTTTAATAGAGGTTGAGAATACGACCTTCTGTAAAGCTTGTTGTTCAGGATCAGGTACCGAGCCGCTCTGATTCAGATTCTCCTAGCTTTGTTTTTATCCTCTGGGAGGAGCCCGGATCTTAGGTACTGGAGGATTGGAGTCATCCAGTTCTGGGGCTGTTCATCAATTTGAGCAACTTGGGCTTCCTCAATACTGGGTCCTAGCTGAAAGGAGATTTTTACTGTGGAATTTGCTTCAGACTTGAGGTGTGAGGCCATGTTAGCCAGAGCATCTGCTTTGCAATTCTGGTTTCTCTCAATCTTCTGGATAGTAAATGTTTGGAAGGAATGCTTCAAGTGGTTTACCAGTTCAGAGTACCGGAGCATCCTGTTATCTTTAATGGCAAATTCTCCCAAGACCTGGCTCACTACCAGTTGGGAATCAGAGAAGACGTCGAGGTTCTGAGCCTCGCATTCCAAGGCAAGCTTCATGCCTAAGATTAGGGCTTCATATTCGGCTTCATTATTAGAAGCTTTGAATCCCAGGCTGACTGCTTTTTCTGACGCGAGCCCATCAGGGGACTGCAGTACCAGGCCTACCCCTGATCCTTGATCAGTTGACGATCCGTCAATGTACAGCAGCCAGGTTCCCGAAGTTTCGGTGACTTGTGCTTTATTCTGAAGTGCCGGGGTGAACTCGGCTACGAAATCAGCTAAGGCCTGCCCTTTGATGGAGTTTCGGGGTATATATGATATGTCGAACTCCCCTAGCTCCACAGACCACTTTACTAATCTTCCTGATACCTCAGGTTTCCTCAGTATTGACTTCAGAGGATAGGCAGTTGGGATCTCGATTGGATGGGCCTAGAAATAAGGTCGAAGCTTCCGAGCTGATATGACCAAGGCGTAGGCTAGTTTTTCTACTTCTGGGTATCTTTTTTCTGTGTCAAGTAGCACCCTACTGACGTAGAATATAGGCCTCTGCACTCCTCTGTCCTGTCTAATCAGTGCAGAGCTGACCGCGTTTTCGGAGACTACAAGGTACAGGAGTAGCTTTTCTCCCTGTATTGGTTTTGACAGGAGCTCTGGAGAGGCTAGATACTCCTTTAGTTCTTGAAAGGATTTCTCGCATTCTTCCGTCCACTGCAAAGTTTTGCTGCCTTTCAGAGCTTTGAAGAAAGGTAGGCAGCGATCAGTGGATTTGGATATAAATCTACTCAGGGCTGTAATCCTGCCATTCAGCGCCTGAATTTCCTTTCTGGTTTTTGGCTACTTTAGCCCAATCAGGGCTTGGATCTGAGTGGGGTTTGCTTTGATACCCCTTCGAGAGACAATGTATCCCAAGAATTTTTCCTTCGTAACTCCGAAGGTACATTTCGAGGGGTTGAGCTTCATCCTGTGCTGTCTGAGGATATTGAAGGTCTGGGCTAAGTGCTGGAGGTGGCTGCCTTTCTGAAGACTCTTTACCAGCATATCGTCGATGTATACCTCCATGGTGCTGCCGAGTAGTGGGCTGAACATCTTGTTCACCAACCGCTGATAAGTGGCTCCAGCATTCTTCAAACCGAAAGGCATCACTCTGTAGCAGTAGAGTCCTCTTTCGGTTATGAAGGCAGTCTTCTCTTGATCTGGAGGGTACATCTGGATCTGGTTGTATCCAGAGTAGGCATCCATGAAACTCATGAGCTCATGCCCCGCAGTGGCGTCAACCAGTTGGTCTATTCTTGGCAATGGAAAGCTGTCCTTGGGGCATGCTTTGTTGAGGTCTGTATAATCAACACAGACTCTCTACTTGCCGTTTTTCTTCTTGACGAGCACGGTGTTGGCTAGCCACTCGGGATAGAATACTTCCCGTATCATCCTGGCGTCCAGCAGCCTTTGAACTTCTTCGTTTATAATCCGATGTCGTTTAGGAGCAATCGGCTTTCTCTTCTGTCTGACTGGCGGGTGATCCGGATCTACCATCAGTTTGTGAGTTATAAGATTAGGATCTATTCCCTCCATGTCTCTGGTCTCCCAAGCAAAGATAGAGAGGTTGTCTTTCAAGAACCTGACTATCTTTTCCTGCTCGGTGTGTGTTAGGTCTGGGCCGATGTACAAGTAATGCCCCTCTGCTTCTGAACTGACCAGTACTTTAATGGGCTCGCCAACAGGTTTGGCTCGGCTATCGCGTCCCTTTGGGCTCAGGGGTTCTTCAATGCCGGATATCTTCCACCTCGGGAGAGTGAGTGAATACCAGATCTGCACAATCCCGAATGTGCTGTAATTGCTATTTAGGAGCCTTTTCTTTGAGGGCGATAGCGTGGCACTCCCGGGAGGTTGGTTGACACCCTCTGACAGAGTGAACGCTCTGATTGTGGACGTACTTTAGACACTGATGGAAGGTTGAAGTGACTGCCCCTATCTGATGCAACCAGGGTCTCCCGATTATGACGTTGTAGGGAGACTTCATGTCTAACACCATGTACTCCGAGATGGTGGTCTTCTGCCCTTCACCCTCTCCTATAGTGGTAGGAAGGTCGACTCTCCCCAATGGGGTGCTGAGGTTGCCGTCAAAAGCTGCTATCACGGTAGTGGTGGGCTTGACGTTGTCATGGTCTATCCCCATCTGTTTGAGCGGTTCATAGAATAGTATGTTGACGGAGCTGCCCGTATCGACCAGGACTCTCCTGGTCTCAAAGTTGGAGATTCTGAGGGTGATAACAAGGGCGTCACTGTGAGGGCAGTGTACCCCTGCTAGATCTTGCTCGGTGAATTGGATCTCTGGTGCCGGCTTGAGGCTCTTTTCGACGTTGGAGATCTGTAATACGTTCGGGGCGGCTGTGGCTTCCCGAGCGTATCTCTTTCTTGCCCTGTTGGACATTCCTGTGACAGGGGAGTCAGCATGGAGGACGTAGATGACGTGGTTGTTCTGCCTCTGAGGCTCGTTTCGTCCCTCCCTCTGCTCCTGCCTCTGTTCGGGCCTCTGGTCTGGCCGCTGTTGAGGCTTGTCTTCTTGGGTGTTCTGTCTTCCTTCCTACTTGACGAACTCCCGAAGACGCCCCTTCTTTATGAGCTGCTCTATCTCATATCGGAGGGTCCTGCATGTGTTAGTTGTATGTCCATGATCTTTATGGAAATTACAATACTTACTTTGGTCCCGCAGACTGGGATCTCCTTTGATTGGTTCCGGCCACCTCAGGTTCTCCCGATCTCAGATCTGCCGGAGTACCTGGTTCGGTGTGGTGTTCAGAGGGGTGAAGTTGGTGAACTCCCTTGGTCCGGAGTTGTACACAGCTCTGGGTGCTGTTCTTTTCTCTGGGCTCCTGGCCCTCTTTTTGTTGGAGTCTCTTCTGTGATCCTCATTCTTGTGGTCCTCCCGCTTTGGATTGTCCCTCTGGGTCTGATCTCTACCCTTCTGGGACGTGCGGTTGGCTTCTTCCAGGTTGATGTATTTTCTGGCCCGATCCATTAATGCCGCCATATCGGCTGGAGGGCTCTTTGTCAAGGAGTCTCTGAACCCACCTTGGGCAAGCCCAGCAGTTAGGGCTGCTACAAGGAATTTCGGGCTGCAGTCAGTGATCTCCGTGAGTTCGGTGTTGAAGCGCGCAATGTAGGCTCGGAGGGATTCCTCCCTGGTCTGCTTGACATTCAGCAGGAATTCTGGCCCCCTTCTGAGCCTCCTGCTGGTCATAAACCTGTCCAAGAACTGTCTACCGAGCTCGTAGAAGCTGGTAACTGAGTTAGGAGGGAGGTTATGGAACCACTTCAGAGCAGTTCCCTTCAAGCTGGTGATGAACATTCGGCACATGAAGGCATCAGAGGCTCCGTGAAGGGCCATCGTTTGCTGGTAATGAGAGAGATGATCTCCTGGATCTCTAGATCCATCGTACAGGGTGAACTTGGGCACCATGAACTTTCTGGGCATCTCTTCTGACATGATGGTGTGAGTGAATGGGGTGGCTAGCCTTCCAAGCAGCCTGGCCAGTTCGTCTTGTTCTGGAGGGTTCTGAGGTCCTCTTAAGGTAATTGTCCGGTCCATTAACTTGGCAATTTCCTCTACCCTCCGCGGGTCTTTGAGTCTGACATCTTGTGAACCCTGCCTGACAGCCTCGGCTTCAAGGTAGTAGGGTTGATTACGCCCTTCGGACGGAGGAGGATTCCGAACCGGAGGGTTTGGTGCTGCATGAGGAGGCTCCTGCGGTGCCGGGTGTGCTCCCGAGGCCCTTGGAGTTGGGGCTCGAGTAATGCTCCGGTAATGGATGTCGGGGACGAAGGCGGATGTTCCCCAGCCAGGGACTATTGATGGCTGCGGATCTCGGCCAGCGCGAGGAACGCCTGAGGGGTGCCCAGGCTGGTTGGTTGGAGCCTGCGCATGAAGTTCTTCGTTCTCTGTAGCAACAGGAGGTTGCGTTCCTGCAACGAAGTTGACCGGCGGGCTAGGAGAACCCGCCGCTTGGTTCTGCGTGAGTGTTGCCAGTGTTCTAGTGATGGCAAGCAACTGCTCCTGCACCAGTTCATTGTGTCGTTTTATTGCTTCGATCTCTTGTTGCATAGGATTGGCCGCTGGCCCCCTTGTACGGGGAGCGGGCGAATGACGTTGAGCGTTTTGCAAATTCTGAGTATTCTGTCGTGGTCGGAGATTTGGTGCCATGGTTTTCCAGTGAGGAAAGAGTTGAGTTTATGAATAGAGCACTTGGAGATTAGTCGTTCCCACAGACGGCGCCAAACTGATGCTGCACTTTTCGGCTCGCAATAAGTATAGACTCTGTGACCTGTAGAACACTCAGAAAGATGATCAGAGGACCACCGGATTGGCTCCGGCGGTAGCCGCTCCGATGCTTAAGTAAGTAAAAGAATTGAAAGACTGTATTGAAAGCCAAAGAATGAGCATAAGAAATAAGGCGTACCTCTAGGGTTTAATTTATAAGCCGTGGCTTTCCTAAGTTGATTAGGATTCAACGCCATGAATATAGGGATTTGATCATCGGAGATTGCAGTTACCTTGTGAAGCATTGCATAGAGATAACCATAGAAGGTAGTTCCCTTGTTGAAGACTGCTTCCTTATTCCCTGCTCGGCACCTGCTAAGGTGGTGACGAGTTCTGGAATGTTGGTCTGGACCCTGTGATCAGTTCTGGATATATATGTTCTGAAGGTGTATATTCGGTTTCTTCCGACCTGATGTAATGATCTTTAGGCTTGAGCTTTTAGTCATTGGCTGAGTGAGAATCATGTTGGCCGAGCATGAGTCGGATTATGGTCATACGTGTCAAGTGTTGATTGGCCTGTTCTTTTATGGCATATCAGGTCCGAAATATTTTTTTGATCCGTTTTGTCTCTTATGGTGTTATCCGTTTATATAAGGATATTGTTTTTTAATCTTTCTACTCACGAAAAGATAGTTGTCTTTAGGAGAAAATGTGAGTTTTGAGATTTTTGCTCTTGTAATCTATTTGACGCATAGTAAATTGATTATCGTTGTTTGTAAGTATAAGTATGTTGTTAAACTACGTAAATTTATGTCTTCTTTTTATATTTTGTTTATTTTCTTATTTGATATCGATTTATTATTTATTTGGTCCCTTCAACACAACAATACCTTCTTGAAAAAATGTAGCTTCATGTGTTAAAAACTTTATAGTTTTGAGTTTTTAACCTTATTCCTTCTTTTTCCTCTACAACTTGTGGGTCAATTTAAGAAAAACTGCTTAAAAATTTTGTATCACAATATACATTCAACTTTTTTCTTCAAAGTCAGTGGGGTGAATTGACCCCATACAGTACTCCACTTGACTTCACCCATGACAATGGTTAGAAATAAAGGGGGGGGGGGGGAGGAAAAGAGTTGGATTTTTCCTAGTTCACTTTGAAAAATTTATGTTCTTTTATTTTGGTTTGGATAGATTTTAGTTAAAAGATTAACGCAAAGTTATAAAAAGTTCTCTCACTGTCTCCTTTCTTACTTTCTATTATAGTATGCAAGATTGCATCATGTTCACCTTCTTCTTCTTCCTATATTTTAATAGTTTTTAGATAATATATTACAACTCATTTAGATGGAATCATTTGAAGAGAAAAGAAAAGATTTAAGTTGAGTCATACTATTTTCTCTCGTCTAAATTTTTCTCTTAATCTTTTTTTTTTTTTTTTGACACAAGTATAAATGACAGTATTATGCAATACTACACT
This sequence comes from Nyssa sinensis, assembly GCA_008638375.1. Taxonomy (NCBI): domain Eukaryota; kingdom Viridiplantae; phylum Streptophyta; class Magnoliopsida; order Cornales; family Nyssaceae; genus Nyssa; species Nyssa sinensis. The sequence continues at coordinate 46,128,739 of CM018043.1, read as the reverse complement.
TCTTAAAAACAAATTTCTACGTTTGACTCCCAATTAATGTGAGAGTCATACCATATTAATCACATCATTTAGCCCGGATCCAAAAACTTTAGTTTAGGACGAAAATTTAGGAAGGTTCATATGAATATATAAAATAATTTAAGGAGACCAAGTATTATTTTGTTAAAATATTCTAAAAAAATTTAGTGATAAAAAATACAATATTAAAAGTTTTGAAGGGCCATGACCACCCTTTATCCCCTGAATCCACCTTTGCATTTAACGCGTTATAATTGATATCCCACATTATTTGAGAGTTTGATATAATTATTCTGATAATATTTGTTTTTGCAATAATCCATTTGATAAAAAAATGTATGAAGTATTTTGCAACTTTTTTGTTTTGGTCTAGCGGATGTGCAACTTAAACGGAAATGGAATTCAGTCACAAGTTTTTGTTACAACCACTCAAAGACTTCACCAGTTACAGTGATGGAGGATCAACTCATCTAAATATTTAAGCACTTAACATGTAGCCAAACTGAGCCAACATGTGTACAATTAAGGTGACGATGAGATTTAAACATAGGATTTTTTGCCTACTTTGATACTATATTAAATCATTAATTCATTTAAAAGTTTAAGTTGTTAGAGATTATGTAATTTTAATATTATATCCTATAACATTGAGGAGCACAATTTTCTTTTCCCACCCCACAAGAAATTTTATTTGCTTGTTTGGAAGAATGAGGCAACTCATAAACAATTAAATTTGCATATTTTCTAACAAAACTGATATATTATAAAGTGACAAATCTATTCAAAGCATGACGCGTGTATATACATAGCTCTTTGGGGGCACAGATCAAGAAAGATTCTTCTATCTAGATCAAACAGATACGGGAGGTTCAGAGGTACATTGTTCATAATGGTGCACCACCTCCAGACCTGCCTCCAAAACAAGTGGGGTATCCGATTTGTTCATTGTAAACCTCGTGGTAAGGAAAATAAAGTATCTGCAACGAGGGGTTCCAAACTGATCACCGTCTTCCATATTCTACTGACCTTGGGATAAAGAAACAGAGTTCAATATGGCAACTGTTATATTTGGATATCTTCAAATTCCTACTTTTATGGCTTCTAATTCTAATCAACTTAGGAGATCTACAACCTATAAATAAGACCATAAGGTATGCTTTCAATTTATGATCAATTATTCTTTCAATTACAGTCACTTTCTGTTTACTGACTTTATTATCGGAGCGGTTACCACTAGAGCCTACGCGATGACCCTCTGATCTTGAGTCTTGACAAGTAACGAAGGACGGGAAGCCCCTCTGATCAAAAAGAGCAACATCAGTTTGGTGCCATCTGTGGGAAAGACAATCATTCTTGCTATATTTTCTACAAAATAACAAGTCTTTTTCTTCTAAAAAGCAATGGCTCCCAACCTTCGTCCTAGAAAGAATTTTCAAAACCCTTCAAAATCAGCCTCCTGCTGGAAGAAGAAGGGGCAAACACTCAATCAATTGCAACAACAGCTTGATCGGATTCAACGACAATCTGATCAGACGTAGGAACAACTCACTACCATGTCACAAGCTCTGGCTTCATTGGCCTAGAGCTAGCGGAGCAATCCTCCTACTACTACCACTGTTTATGGAGGAACTCAGCCTCCCGCAACCACTATAAGTGAGGATCCCCCAACGAGGAATTGCCTAACACACAACCAGTACACCCCCATGGTACCACTCATATAGAGGCTGATCCTCAGTCGTCAATAGCTGTGGGGAGAGGGATGCCCATGCTTCATCCAGCTGTTCACTATTAGAGCAGAACAAGGATTCCTACTCCAATGGCATCTAGATCCAATCCAACGCCTATAGGAATTCCAACCTCTAGAGACTCTAGTCCCCCTAGTTTTGGAAGGGCAACAACCTTTTGCTAACACCAGACAAATTCCTCCCCTGAGTCGAGGATCTGGAGGTACAGAACAAGATCTACGACGGGTACCAAGTCGCATAACAAGTCTTACCCAAAACCCCTTAGAGGGTAGAGGAGATAGCAGACTCTCAGGAGTATACAATCTCAACCAAAGGATTCCATGCCCCTCCGGAGTAAGACGAACTACGTAAACTACTCTAGAGTTTCTCCACGTCGTTTATCCTTTGCCATAATGATTGAAGAACGGCCGAAAAAGTTCGTTGTCCCAAAATTCACCCTCTACGACGGATCTGAGGATCCAGGGGACTACCTATCTTACTATCAGCATACAATGGCTCTCCATGGAGCTACCGATGCCTTTATGTGTCGAACTTTCATAACGAGCCTCAAGGGTACTGCCCTTAAGTGGTTCCACAACCTCCCCAAAAAGTCGATCAGTAACTTCTATGAGCTCAATAGGTTGTTTCTTGACCGATTCCTAATCAATAGAAAGTTAAGAAAAGGGCCAGAATTCTTGCTGACTATAAAGCAAACAAAAGGAGAGTCGCTTCGAGAGTACATAGCTCGTTTTAATGTCGAGCTCATAGAGATAACCGACTGCAGTCCAAGCTTTCTGGTAGCAACCCTCACTTCAAGCCTTGGGCCTGGATGCTTTCAAGATTCTTTGACCAAGAATCCTCCCATCGACATGACGACACTCATGGATCGAGCATGAAAGTACATTAATTTTGAAGATACAAAAAATATCTTTCCAAAAAGTAAAAGAATAGGCTCAAAAGGATGAGCAAGTTTAGAAGAGGGATACCAACGCTAATAGGAAGAGGATTAGGAGTCCCTGAAAGAGAGTAGCACCCAGAGCCCAGAACAATCCTAACTCTGAAAGGTACAAAACTTTCACCTATTTGAATGTTTCTCTCACTCACATACTTTAACAGATCCAAACATATGAAACCTTGAAGTGGCCAGAGCCACTAAAAAGCAACCCTAACACAAGGAATTAGAACAAATACTGTAATTTTCATAAAAATCATGTGCACACAACTGACGAGTGTAGAGCTCTCAAGCAAAAGATAGAGCATCTCATCAAAAGACGACGACTGAGAGAGTTTGTCTACTAGGACAGGAGGTAGAACCCTCGTGACGAGAGACTAGTCACAAAGAAGGTAGGAACCAAGGCCTGAACAAAGAGAAATTCAAAATGATCAACAACGGCAAAACAATCAAGTCATCTTTGTTCTCTACGTTAACAATCCGACAACGGGAATGTCTAATCGAGCCAGGAAAAGATATGCTCAGGAGGCAAGGACAGAACCCCATGTCATCCAGATCTTAGCCATTGAGAAAAAGATAAAGTCAGGACCTCAAATCCAGTTCTTTGAACTGGACCTCGTTGGGATACATTGTTCCCTACAGCGATGCTCTTGTTATCTCACGCAAAATTGCTAACTTCAAGATCAGAAGGGTTCTCGTGGATACTGGAAGCTCCACCAACGTATTATTTTATGAACCTTTCAAACACATAAAACTCAATCCTAATGACATCAGCGCTACCACTGCTGTTATGGTAGGATTCGACGGAAATCTCAGTATCCTATTGGGCAAAATTGACCTACCGACCACAGCGGGAGAAGGAGACGGACAGAAGATCCAAATACCCCTACAATGTCATTGTTGGGAGACTCTAGATCCACCAAATGGGAGCAGTTACTTTAACCCTCCATCAATGCTTGAAGTATGTCCACAATGACAGTCTTCTCCATCAAGGGTTGTCAACCCACCACCCGGGAATGCCATGCCCTCTCATTAAAGGAAAAACCCCCCCAAATAGCAATCACAATACCTCTGTGAAAGGGAAAGTTCTTCACCTTTCAACCTTCATGAGGCAGAAAAGTGTCCCTCTGAAATTGACGAGCCATTAAGTCCTAGAAGAAAGGACAACACAGTCAAACTAATATAGGAGCCCATCAAAGTACTCATCAGCACTAAAGGGGAGGGAAAGTATCTACAAGTTGGCTCAGCTCTATCTCCATCCGAGCAAGAGAAAATTATTGAATTTCTAAAAAATAACCTGTCAGTATTTGTTTGAGAAACTAAAGATATGGAGGGAATAGATCCTAATTTCATCTCTTACAAGCTAATGATAGATCTGGACTATCCTCTAGTGATACAAAAAAAAACGACAAATGGAGGGTCTGCGGTGTAGTGACTACATCGACCTAAATAAAGCTTGTCCCAAGGACAACTTTCCTCTTCACAGGATTGATCAACTTGTTGATGCCACGGCAGGTCACGAGCTTATGAGTTTCATGGATACTTACTTTGGATACAATCAAATTCCAATTTATCCTCTAGACTAGGAGAAAACTGCCTTCATATCTGAACGAGGTCTTTATTGTTATACAGTGATGCTGTTCGGTTTAAAGAACGCTAGGAGCCATGTACCTGCGGCTTGTAAGCAAGATGTTTGGCCCCCAAATTGGGGACATAATGGAAATCTACATTGACAACATGCTTGTCAAAAGTGTTCAGAAAGGTGACCACATCTAGCACTTGAGCTAGACATTTAACATCCTGAGAAAACATAGAATGAAGTTAAACCCTCTAAAACGTACCTTTGATATCACAAAAGAGAAGTTCTTGAGTTTTCTAGCCTCTTAAAGAGGAATCGAGGAAGATCCCTCGCAGATTAAAACTCTAATTGAACTAGAGTCACCTAAAACTAAGAAAGATATCTAAGACCTGAATGGAAGAATAACAGCTCTGAACGGGTTTATCTCTAAATCTACGGATCGGTGCCTCACGTTCTTTAAAGCTTTAAGGGGGAGTAAAGCCCTAGAATGGACCCCTAAATGCGAAGAGGCTTTCCAAGAACTCAAGTAATACTTAGCTTCCCTTAAACTCCTTTCAAGACCAGTACCATGGGAAAAACTACTCCTGTACTTAGCTATATCAAAAAATTCTACTAGCTTAGCTTTAGTGAGGAGGGACAAGGTAACTCAAAGGCCTATCTTTTACATTAGCAAGGTGCTTCTGGACTACCGAGACAAGATACTCCAAAATTGAAAAACTAGCCTTAGCCTTGGTAATATCCACTCGGAAGCTCAAACCATATTTTCAGGCCCATTCTATCATAATCCCTACATCTTATCCTTTAAAATCAATCTTCCGCAAACCTGAAGTTTCGAGACAACTGGTCAAATGATAAATAGAATTGGTATAATTTGACATATCCTATGTATTGTGGGCCACTATCAAAGGCTAGGTACTAGCAGACTTTGTAGCAGAGTTTATTTGAACGCTATATTCGAAAGCTCAAATCACTACAGATACTTTGGTATGGCTGCTTCACACCGACGGTTCGTCTACTGACAAAAGCTCTATACTAGGTGTAATACTTCAATTCCCTGATGGGATCATAACCGAAAAAGCGGTTAGCTTGTGATTCAGAGTCTTTAACAATGAAGTTGAATATGAGGCGTTCATCCTTGGTATGAGACTTGCCCTAAAATGTGAAACTCTAGATCTTAAAGCATTCTCTGACTTTTAGTTTGTGGTGAGTCAAGTCTTGGGAGAATCTTCCACCAATGATAGTAGGAAAACCAGATATTTAGAGCTAGTGGAATCATTAAAGTCGTCTTTCCACAAATTCACTATTCAGAATATTGAAAGAAACCAAAACTCCAAGGTTGATGCTTTAGCAAACTTGGCCTCTCATCTTAAGCCAGAAAGGGATTCAACGGTGAAAATCTCATACTAGTCAAAGCCTAGTATTGAGCTAATTCAATCCCTCCAAATTTCATAACAACCTCAGAACTGGATGACTTTTATCATCCGGTATCTGAAGGAGGGGTTGCTTCTAGAGGATAAAAATCATGTTAGGAGGATTCAAATTAGGGTAGCTCGATACTTAATTCTTAAATACAAACTTTACCAAAGGTTCTATACACAGCCCTTCCTAAGGTGCTTAAATCCAAAAGAGGCCCACTACTTCCTGGACTGAAATACATGAAGGGATCTGTGGCAACCATAATGGCAGAAGGACCATAGCCCACCGAGCACTAACTCAGGGCTTCTACAAGCTTGGTATGCTAAAACATGCTAATGAATATGTCTAGAGATGTGACAAATGTTAACGATTTACCTCATACCAACATCAACCTCATCATGAACTCATCCTCCACTGCCAGTCCTTGGCCTTTTGCTCAATAGGGAATGGACATTGTAGGGCCATTGCCAAATGCCCCTCAGAACAAGAGATTCCTACCAGTCGCCACTGACTATTTTTATAAATGGGCGGAGCCTGAACCACTGACCCACATAACAGAGGTGGAAGTAAAGAATTTCACATGAAAAAATATAATGTGCAGGTTCGGTATACCCCACGTCATCATTTCAGACAATGGGACATAGTCATCACTTCTCTCTGTAGGGCATCCCCAAGCTAATGGGCAAGCTGTCACACCACGCACCCCATCCTATGTGGATACCGAAGATGTGATGCCAGTTAGCTACCTTGCCGGTCTCCCTACTGACAATGAGACCAACCTAAAGGCAAACTTTTGAACTTAGCAATGAATTACATTCCAAATGTAGGGATCAGAGCAAGCAGAAATTAAAACCTTTTTTCTCTCGGGAATACAACTCATATATATACCACAGAGCAAGTCTATAACCAGACATCTCATAATTCTAAAGTACAATTACCATGAGCCATGTCTTAACACGTCTATTGCATATTAATCATATCAATCATATCATGTCACTCACTTGAGTAGCCTGAGTCAATCCACCAGAACCAAGTTTCCACAAATCAGTGTCATCAGATCCTTATTTGGAATGCCTCTCGACCTACTAGTGTCATATCTTTGTGCCTTCTAATCTAATGAAGATATATCCTAAAATTTTTTAGATAAATAGAATGAGCGTAAGCAAGCTCAGTAAGTAAGATCCTAGCTTTGCCATAAGTTAGGGTTAGTCCATAAGAATATAGAAGAAAGAAATAACAAATAGCTAGTCACCGGAAGCAAGCAACTATAACCCGAGGGTCCAAAGAAAGGCATATCCACAATACAGTACAAGAAGGCAATGACAAAATCAATCAAATAGGATATAGCCTATCATGCTGCATCGCTGCCACAAGCAAAATGTTAGCCAATCAAAATATATCACGCTGGCAACAATATGATCATTCACATGGCATAGAATATGATCACCCAATGAATGCCAAAAATTCAGATATCGAGTTCTAATAGAACAAATGTGTAAACCAAACCGGGCCCAACATACCCCCAAAACGCACATTCAGGTTCGCCCCTCTCTCTCGGGCTTACTGAATAGCGTAAGAGTTCTTTCGTCTCAAGTCCCCAAAGGATACTAATGACCACACGGGTATAGAACACCATCTGTGAGTACACAGGGCCGTTGTGACTGAGCACAACCCTAAACACTTACAAAATGTCATGATCAACAAAATACCACACGGGATACAATCATGTGAATCGGTCAAATTCTCAATCAACGAGTCATGGTGTGTGGTATAACAAGATTTTTAACAATATGATATATCATAAGATCATGACATGGCATACATGAAAGTACAATTAAGCTCAAGTAACAACAATCAAGTTCTCAATTGATATAGGCAAGCAAATCAAATCCGAAATACAGGCACAATATTTAATCACAAGTTGATTGGCATCAATTCAGAGAAATTCAGGTTCATCAAGTAGGTAATAGGAGTATAATTTTGGTAGCATTAAGAAAGAAAACATGTGACATGGCTAGGGAAAACTCATATTAAAGAATAAGAGTTACTTACCTGGGTTTCTTAGCATCGCATTCTTATGCGGGTACCACTATTGTTATCCCACAAGCTTCTTTTCATTTCCATCATTTTGGTGATCCTATAATCATGGATCAAAAAATATTGCATAATGAATTAATACCCATTTTGATCCCAAACATTGTTATCCAATGTTTTAAGTTCCCTTGAACTTAGTCTATTCAATTAAGGGTTTTTAATTTCCCATTTCAGGGTTTCTTGTAGCCTTATAGCATATTTAGCCCTTCAAGGGTGATTTGGTAATTTATACTTTTTAATGTTCCATACCTTCCCGTTTATCGTTTACATATTCTAACTCTGTTTTGAGTCTATTAGTCCTTGCAACATTTTTGTGGACTTATTTATCTCATTATTACTCTCCTGGTAACTTCGTTGTATCCTAAGGACGTATTCGTTATTTTTAAATTTGTTACCGGGTCTTATTTTCCTTAAAAGAACGTCATTATTAAGTCCAAAATATTAATTGTGATAGATTTAGGCTTTTTTCATATCGTAATTAGTTTATTTGTGACTTACATTAAGTCTAAGGGCATTTTTATAATTTTATTCTTTTACATGTCATAATTTTTGGTACTTAGTTTGCTAAAATGGACTCTACTGTTGAGTCTGGATGGTCCAAAATAGTCAAGATAGACTACCTTTCATATTTAATTGGCTACGGGTATCATTAGAGGTAAAATAGAAATTTTACGTTTCACGTGTCTAAACTTTCGAGGCTTCATTTCACAAAATGGATGTCGCCATTGGGTCCGAAGTGTCCCAAAATGTTAAAGTACATATTTTTATAGTCATCAAAGTCCAGTTGGTCACTTAACTGATCATTAGGATATATTTGGAATTATTCTAGTTTGCCCGTCCAGTATTTTTTGGGATTTAACTTCATAAATCGGACTCCGTCGTTGAGTCTGGAATGCCTAAAATTATTGGGTTGCATTATTCTTTTATTTTAATTGGCCTTCATTTGGCCTATTTTTAATATAAGGGCGTTTTGGTAATTTCTCCTAATTTAAAAGGATTTAAAAATAATTTATACTTATTTTATGGGCCAATTCATAATTTAACAGAAAGTCTTGGGGCCATAAACTAATTTCAGAAAAGTTTGGGATTCAAAACAGAATTTCAGAAAAGAGGGTTTAGAACCGTTCGGTTTAGGGTTCAATTATTCGAACCGGTTCCAAACTCCAAAAAACCATTCGGTTCACTTCTTTTCACTACATCACGCTGACATCGCGATGACATCAGCTTCATTAAACAAAACGACAGTGTTTTGTTTTAAGTTAAGATCCACTTTAAACGGTCAGGACATGACCCGTAACTAAAGACCCGACCTTATGACCCATCACTATTCATCAGTCCCTACCAATTAGGGTTTACTGTAGCACTAAAATCCCTAAACTTTCCTTCTTATTTCATTACGTTTTACGCATCCAATCAATCTGTTTTCCATCCCAATCAACTTCCCTAAGCCCCTTATTCTCTTTGGTGTTTATTGTATGCCTCAAAATAGTCTAGAAGGTTGGTTCGAGCTCCGACAATGGCGACTGTAAATCGCCTACTGCTTGCTCATTTCTTTATCGTTTCATGCATGGTTTGGTCTGTTGTGTTCCATAGGTTATGGAGATTCAAACCACGTTCTAAAAATAAGGTTGGAAGCTTTGTTGATGAAACTGGGTTATGAACCCGTGACCTATAACTTCTTTTTTTTTTTTTTTATGGCCATCCCTTGAGTGTTTAGGTCATGGTCTAGTGTTTTCATGACTCTCATGGACCCTAGTTTCGATCTTAAGTAATAAAAATGAGTTCCATGAAGGTTGTTTCAGACCTGCACCATTGAGGTCCAACGATGGCGATTTGTGTACGGCCACTATTTTTGGAACCTAATCTTACCCTTAATTCTAATTCAATATCTTTAGGAACCATGCATGCACCCTAGGACCATTATGCAACACGAAATTACTCTTTTTAAGTAAAAAGAGGAAATCAGATTTTGGAGCTTTTTACCTTCAAATGGTGACTTCTTTCTTCTAGCCTCAAGTCACTGAATCCTCAACAGCCCCATTGCATGCATGAATCTCCTTCTTCTTCCCTCATTCTTCTCTTCTTCTTCTCTCTCTATTTCACTCTCTCTCTAGCTGAACTCACCTGCACACACTTACACTCAAGTCTGCACTAAGTCTATCACAGCACACACTATTATAGGTAGCACACTCATTACCTTTAGTCCCTCACACAACCCTTCCCCTAGAGTTGTCAATTAGGTCTAGGCACTCAATTAGTCTAGGTGTATATATTTATATATATATATATACCTACATGTGTTGTGATTGGTGGAGGAGGGTGGTGACCAATAGTGTGGTGCCACCTCAAATTTGAGTGTGCTGGATTTTAAACTTTAGTTAGGCATATGTATATATCTTATGCATTATATAGCACAAAAGTGCTCGTAGCCCAATTAGTATTCTTTTTAGGCCTTAAGTTCTTCCTTCTTTTTGGTCTTGTGATCAAATCCCTTGGCCAACACTTTTGGCCCTTTTTCAAGTCTTTTTCTCCTTATGCATTGTTTGACATTTTGGGTGCGTTTCTTGAATTTCTAAAATTGCATTTTAATTTCTTTAAAGTCCCTTGGTATTCTTACCACATTTTTTTATTCTTGCATGCTTCTTCTTCATGTTATTAATTTTATTTTCAACACGTTCCATCGTGTCTAGTTTTATGCCGAAAACATATTATTTTTATCAAGAAATTCTCGATTTACTTGTATTTCTTCAATTTCGTAAATTCACTGATCTGATCGGCTTCCATGGCCTTTATTGTCTCGCCTCGATGTATTTAAATATATTTTAATTATTCTAATAGTCCTTCATACTTATCGGAATAATTCTGATTAAACGCACTCCCGTTGTGCATTATGCTAATTTTGCTCAAGTGCACTTCGTGCACTAATTTTTCATATTTACCTATGTGTATAAATCTTCAATTTACACTTGTCGTAATTTTCTATCAAATCATTGCCCTAGACATTTCATTGCATTTTCACATCGATCGCCTCTAATTTAGATTTAATTATTTACGTCATTTAAATCTCTATTTTTGTATTGCATGTCATTAGTTATATCTAGCGTTGCCGATGGTCATCGAGCAAATTTACTTATGATAATCGTCATTATCGTTAATTTCTTTGCTTAATTGGGTCGGGGTGTTACACAAGCCGAGGTCACTAACCACACTATTCTCAAGGAAATTAAGAGAAGGTTAGAGGAAGCCAATGGAAGATGGTTCGAAGAACTCCCGGAGTATTCTAGGCCTACCAAACTACTAGAAGGACTCCAACTACAAAAACAACATTCTCACTCACCTACGATACTAAGGCAATTATTCCTATCAAAATTGGCATGCTGACCCTTAAGACAAACTACTTTGACCATAGGACCAATAACCAACAGCTCGCGAAGAATCTGGACCTACTTGAAGAAAGGCGTAAGCAAGCTCGAATTAGGACCTGAAGCTTACCAGCAGAGAATGGCTAAATGTTTCAACCAGGGGTTAAAACCTATCAACTTCTAGATTGGGGACCTCGTCCTAAGAAAGGTGTTTCAAACACTAAAGATCCCACCATGGGAAAACTTCCCTTATTGGGAAGAACCCTACAAGATAACCAAGATCATCAGACCTACGACTTATTGGTTAGAAGATTTGACTGGGAAGCTTGTACCCAGACCCTGGAATATCGAACATTTACGTAAGTATTATCAATAAAAAAAAAATTACTTTTGATTCATTTCGGAGTTTGCAATCATTGCACAGTCCCTTAAAAGCTTTATATCCATTACAAGTATTACAAGTCTAGTCTATTTCAATCAATGCACAAACCCTTAAAAGCCTTGTATCCATTACAAGTGCTACAGGTCTGGTCTATTTCAATTGATGCACAGACCCTTAAAAGCCTTGTATCTATTATAAGTGCTATAGGTTTAGTCCATTTTACTCAATGCACATATCCATAAAAGCATTACAAGCGCTAAAGATCTGGTCTATTTCAATCAATATACAAATCCCTAAAAGGTCTTAGGTCTGGTCCATTTTATCAAATGTACAGATCTCCCAAAGCCTTTCATTTATTATGAGTGTCACGGATTTGATCCTATAGATCTTAGAATGAAGCTTGTTTTAATTACAAGTATTGAAGATCTATGAACAAAGCTTGTTTTAATTACAAGTATTGAAGACCTCTGAACGAAGCTAGTTTTAATTACAAGTACTGAAGACCTTTGAACGAAGCTAGTTTTAATTATAAGTGTTAAAGGTCTTCGAAAAAGGCTTGTTTACAAGTATCGAGGTCGATATATTATGACTTGTCAATATGCAGATACCTAAGAACCCTTATTTTTTACAAGTATGGTTGTTCTGAGTATCTTGTTATTTTGGCTTCTGAAATATCTCATAGGTATTTTAAAATTTCTAATGGCCTGAATATTAAAGAGATTATCTCAAGATCAAGCAAAACACGAGTTCTAGAAGAAGTCAAATTTTATATATTGGCCCAAAATATGGGAAAGTTACGAGATAGAAACAAAAAACAAAAAAAAATGTATACAAAGTCATCCTTAGTCTACTCTATTGCTGGTTTAGCAGTCTTTGGAGCAACAACCTCAAGGAGCTCAAGATCCACCTCCTCCTCTTGATCCTTTGCACCCTACGCATCGATCTCAACTTGGGAGACTTCAACATCGTCTACCTTAGTTAGATCCAAGTCAAAATACTTCTTACAAATCTTCGTACTGAAGGTTCGGTACCTATGCTTGATCAGCTCCCCACCTAGATCTTGGACTTCAGCGTTCAGATTCGCTTCAGTTTAGGCTTTGACGGCTTCAACAGTGTCCTGGCCTTTTGGATGGAGGCAGCTTGGAAGTCTGCAAACCTCTTTTTGAGGTCTTCCAGTTCAAGAGCAAGGGTGTTCCTCTTAGACTCCAGGATCGAGTAGGAATTGGCGACCTTCTTTAGCTTCTTTTCGGCCACTGTTGTAGGGGACTGAGCTTTCCCCAACTAGAATCTAGCTTCATCGAGCTCGGATTACAAGGCGTCAGTCTACTTGGGATCCTCATAAGAGTCCATGATGGCTGCTAAGCCATGCACAGCCTGAAAAACAACAAGTAACACAAAAAAGTCAGAATACGTTATAGAGCCGAAAAAGAAAAAAATAGAGAAAATAAACTATGGTGTAAAACTTACCCTCATGTGGAATGCTATCATATCTTTGGTGATATTTTGTGCTTTCAGTCCCTTGAACTTGCTTGGGCCTGTTGCCCAAGAGTCCTCATAGGCCTTCTTCACGGCTAACGGGCTGGAGTCATCAGACATTAGGGAAACAGCAACACACTTACCCTTCCCCATTTTCTTCTTCTGAACTAAAGGCACTAAGAGAAGCAGGGCCTCCTGAATAAGGGAAGTCCCCAAGTCTTTTGAGACGGTCCTTTCAAGGGAGTTGGATAGTAGCCTCATTCTCTTCACTTGGAGAGGAAGCTCGGCTAGGGAAGAGCTCTCCTTAACCTTCTTCTTCTTCTTCCCATCCGGACACCAGGGATTTTTTCAAGCTCTCAGACCGATCTCGTACTAGGCTAGCCTCTGTCAGATTTTTGGGGCAGAGAATGGCATCGTGAGAACGATTGCTGGTCTGAATGAACCTCTTGTACTTTTGCTGAAGATCGACTGTGAAAATCGATCGTTTCCAAGCTCTCTTATCTACACAAAAGCATGGGATTAGAAAAGTTGTACACAATTAATAAGCCCAAAATAGAAATGCAAAATACAAATGGGAGCTCACCGTTATTCCAATCTTCCGTGGGAAAGTTGAAACTCGGCTCTCAAAGTCCTCGAACTCCCATCCTTCCTTTACAAAAAAGTACCACTTCTTATAGGTCTTGTTAAAAGTAGGTATAGAGGAGAGAGCTCTGAACCCTTTATCGAAGAACATATAAAACATGCCTTCCGACTTCAAGAACTCATATCCATGTTGCTCCTTATTAGTGGGAGGTCCATGTAATACTTCGACCCAAATTCAACCGAATGAATTAATGTAATACCGAAATGTTAGGGTGAATATACCTTACGGGCTACGTTTTTTTGCCAGGACAAATCTATAGAAGGTGTTATTAGGGTTCATTTTCTGAGGTTTAATCTATAGCCCGGTTTTAAGTTCTAGAAACCTGAATGTTCGAATGAATACGCGAATGCTGTAATAAAGGTATATAAATACGCATGCCCATGTATATACATTTGTATGCATATATATATGATAAGGTATACATATATATATATGTATGACTGGTATATGTACATATATATATGTATATATGAGATATGTATACATATATAAATGTGAATATATATATGTGTGTGTGTGAATGTATATGTATAAGTATGTATATGAGTGTGTGAGGATAATATATATATATATATATATTGTGTGTGTGTGTGTAAGTGTTGTATATATATATATATATATATATATATGGAAGTGAATGTGTGTGTGTGGAGCAAGTGAGGGTGAGTGTGTGTTTGGTGTATGTGTGTGGGTGAGTGTGTGGCGGTGGTTAATATATATATATATATATATATTATATAAAATATCTTTTGAATTAAAAACAAAGAAAAAGGAATAAACAAAAAGGGAGAAAAATGAGGAGAGAGAGAGAGAGAGAAAAAAAAAAAAAGAGGAATGCGGTGGGAAATTCATATATATGCATGCACCGCGTACATTAAGAAAGAAAAGAAAAGAAACAAAGAAAAAGATAGAGAAAACAAAAAAAAAAAAAAAAGAAAGGAAGGATGAGACTAAGAAGAAGAAAGAAGTTGTTGCAGAAAGAGAAAAAGGTAAGGCCTCTTAAATTGAATTCATATTTCTGAATTTTTTGGGTTTGTGAAAAACTTGCATGAAGCTTCTAAATAATTATAGGGTCAGAATCTATGGAACAAATGGTGAATTTAGAAATAAATTGAGAGTGAATTCGTGGAGAAATGAGAGAAAAAATTGAGGTTACAAGTGAGGTGATAATTTCGGGTCCAATAGATTTTCATGGTTTTAAGCCATTTGAGGATTGAGAAAATGTTCCCCTTAATTATAGAAATGGATAGGGAGAAAAAGGGGGGAACATGGTGACCAAAACACCACGAAATAGAAAATGATGCAGTGGCCGAAATACCGTGGCTTGCTGGAGCAGCCACTAGTTTTCTCTATTTCGGCCAAAACCATTAATGGAACCCTAATAATAACCTTAGATATGAGATCTTTGGAAAAATTGGGTTCGAGTCCTATTGGACCGATGCCAGAATTCCACCAAAAAGAGTCACTGGTACCGGAGAAGACACCGAAAGTGTCACCAGAGAAGAAGACTGTTTGGGGTAGTCTTGGGTCGGATCCAAGTTTGGGTCGGAACCCTAACCCATCGCACACTTGGGTTTTAATCAAAACGGTGCAATTTTGGGATTGATTTAAAATATATGTAGGGCGTTTGGCTACAGAATTAATGAGTTAATTTAATAAACTGGAATAGAACAGAGGATAGCCTATCCATGTTTTAGGCCTATCCATTGTTTGGCTTAGAAAAAATTAGAAAAAATAAAGAGGATATTGCCCCAAGGTTCAATTCCCAGACCAATACGCGTGTAGGCACTTACACCCCACACACGGACTACTGTGCCACTAAGGCACGTGTGGTTACATTTTGATAGAAATAATATATAATATTATTTTAACAAATTAATTAATTTAATTAGTGTAATTAATTCTGATACTCTAATAAATTGAACAAGGTAGTGTATTTTTAGTATTTTGGGCATTCTAAACCTAATGACAGGGTTTGTTTTAAGAGACGAAATCTCAAAAAATTAAGGCATGCAAAAGTACAAAATTACTATTTTGCCCCTAGTGATGCCCAAAACCAAATTGAGACTCGTAAAAGCCTAAATCAATTTTCTTCAACATTTTGGACTCAATGGTGGAGTCTGTTTTACTAAATAAGATACTTAAAATATTATTGTACGAAATTCTAAAAATTAATACGCCCTTAAGACTTAAAGAGGTTACCAGGAGGAGGTAATCGGAATAAAAAGAAATTTAAGTTAATAATTAAATTATGTCATGCTATAGGCAAGAATGTAACCAGACCTTGAAATGTGATTTTAGGAACCTTCAACTAAAGGAAGGATTTTAAGTAAAATCCCTTGGATTTCAGGTGAGTATTTTCATGTCTTGTTTGAGGTGACTTTTGCTATAGATATAAATATTGAACTCTTTTATGATTTATCGATATATATTGTCATTTCTTTATAACCTTTGTTAACAGATATATTGTATACATTTTGAATGACCCATCGACGGCTATATTGTCTTTTTGACTTAAGAAATTGTGTTCGAAAGATACTCAAACGCTATACAGTTTTCTTACAAATCTTTAAACTGTTTTAACTGAATACCAAATAAGGAACTCTGATTTAAGTAATTAGAACTGCTATTGATGATTATTGATTTTGGATATGATTTTGATGCTCTGAATAGAACACCCTTCTATGATTGGTCATTATTGAATAGATTGTGACTTTTCAAACCCTACCAACGGGGTATATTGGTGGTGAGTCGGTATGATACGGCATTATCAAACTAGTCTATCGATCTCAATCAATGAGGTTCTAATTTGCTAGCCATAGAAGTGGAATATATACTGATTTGAATATGAATATTGAATATGAACTATGATTAGACTTGAAACACCGAATTATGATTTTGGATTAACAAAAATTGAACTATGATTAAAGATTGAACCATGATATTGATTTTGAACTATGACTACGTTATTGAACCATAACTTTGAATCAAAACTATGATTGAACTGTATTATTATTCAGCATTATTAAACTATGTTATTGATCATTGATTTACGACTACCATTGAATTGAAATTTATTGAAAGTGAATTTAATACTATTATCTTATCTGTTGTAATTAGAGATGACGTATATTAATGATATATGATCACTGACATTTCAGTATTGAGTTATATAGTAGTTTTAAAACCCTTGACATACATGAATTACTCACGAGCTTAATGAAGCTCACATAGATTTCTCTAATATATTTCAAGTAACGGTACTAGCAAGGAAATAACAAGTTTAGTCAGGGTAGCTGAGAGTTTATAAACTATGAATCCTTTTTGTATTAGGGTTTTTGTTAAACATGGTATAGATGCTTTTGGTAATCATGGGATGTATAATTGAACTTGATGTCAGCTGATTTTGAAAATTTACATCATGTACTTTTGTAGTCACCATGTGACATATAATGAATGACTGGTGTTGAAATAATCATTGTATGAGATGCATATTGATGGCATATGAAAAAGAAAAAGAATTTTATTCTGCTGTGTTTGACTAAATGGACATTAGTAAGGTATTATGATCATCAAAAGGCCTTGGTGGCCGATCACGAACCCCTAATCTACAAAGGGTGGGTTTCGGGTCGTGACAGTCCACCTCGACATTATTCAGGTGTCCTAAAACTATAAATCCTAGTAAATGCCTCCAACTATTTATATTCAGATTAGTGGGGTAGACATTAAACCAATTAAAAAATTTCCTAATTTAAGGGTGGAAGGGAAACCTAACCCCTATTTCAAGCCATTCAAGATAGACACAGATTTCACCTTGCTTAGTATTAAAAAGACAATCAATGGGCCCTGGTACCCTACAAGACACATTGGCAGGGAAGTCAAAAGCAGCCCTCAAAGCATCTATCATGCCCTGAGTTGTGGCCCTTTCTCCCTCTTCCTTTCTGTAGGGTTTTTCCGAGGTTTCCCCTGCAATATTCTTAGGCTCGACAAAAGTCTTTGCTATCACAATTTCAGAACTAGGGTTCGAGTTTCTAACAATCCTACTTTCTAAATTCTCCGATGGGCTACTATCTATAAGGTTCATATCCGTCTAGAAGGGAAACCTAAACCCTATTTCAAACCATTCAAGATAGACATAGATTTCACCTTGCTCGGTATTAGAGAGACGATCAATGGGCCCTGGCACCCTATAGGACACATTGGCAGGGAAGTCAAAAGCAGCCCTCAAAGCATCTATCATGCCTTGAGTTGTGGCGCTTTCTTCCTCTTCCCTTCTGTAGGGTTTTTCCGAGGTTTCCCCTACAATATTCCTAGGCTCGACAAAAGTCTTTACTATCACAATTTCAAAACTAGGGTTCGGGTTGCTAGCAATCCTACTTTCTAAATTCTCCGATAGGCTACTATCTACAAGGTTCATATCTGTCTGGTCATACATTTCTAGAGACACTTCTGTTTCATGGTCAGTACTTGACTAAGCATTAGAAGTCAACATAGTAGAAAATAGGGAAGAGTAGAAGAGGATGTAAGGGAATGAAAGAATATATGCGAATTAAACCTGACCATATTTGATTGGAGTTGATCTTCTTACACCGAAAATCGTCTTACTTAACGAAAATTGTCTTACTTGAAGTTTTTCTTTAAAGAGGGACGATAAAGCTCTTAGGAAGCAAGAAATGATGAAAGGAAGGGCGTTAGTGTACTCCCCCACCTTTTTATAGGGGATTAACAAGTGGCATAATGAAGGCCTTCAATTTCAAACCGTTGCGACGGTTAGGGAAATAATGAACTCGTAACTCCAACCGGCGACTGACGCAATAAATGTCGCATCAATAGTTGTCATGGAAGACGGAGCGACGCATTTATAACTATCACGCTTGACTCTTTAGAAACCCTAACCTCAGCTCTGCATGGGTCCCACTAAATTGAAGCTTAGGGGGGGAGTAGCTGATATACCATAAAGTGACAAATCTATTCAAAGCATGACACGTGTATGTACATAACTCTTTGGGGTACAGATCAATAAAGATTCTTCTATCTAGATCAAACAAACACGGGGGGTTCAGAGGTACATTTTCAGAAAGATGCACCACCTCTAGCCCTGCTTCTAGAACATGTGGGGTACCGATCTGTTCATTGCAAACCTTGTGGTAAGGAAAATAAAGTATCTACAAGAAGGGGTTTCGAATTGGTCACCGCCTTCCATATTCTATTGACTTCAGGATAAGGAAACAAAGTTCAATATGGCAACTGCTATCTTCAAATATTTTCAAATCCCTACTTTTATGGCTCCTAATCCTACTTAACTTAGGAGATTTAAAACTAATAAATAAGACCATAAGGTACACTTTCAATTTATGCTCAATTATTCTTTTCAATTATAGTCACTTTTTGTTTATTGACTTTATCATCGGAGTGGCTACCACCAGAGCCTATCCGATGACCCTCTAATCTTGAGTTCTTAACAGGTAGCGAAAGACGAGAAGCCCTTCTAATAAAAAAGAGTGACATCAAAAACTATAATCAAAATAACAAAAATTACCTGTCATGCATACAAATTCACAAGAATCATACTTAAAAGAGGAGAAATCTACAACGAACTCCATTAATAGTCCAAAATGAATCTTAACGTACATTACAAAAAATGTAAAAAAGAATCAAATGAGTCAGATTTTTTGAATTCTAGTAAAGTGGGGATTACTCATCCAATAAAGGAAGAAATTTTAAACTTTACTCACCCAATAAGAGAAGAAATTTCTAAATTCTAAATCTGATATATTATTGAAAATTATTAAATCTTATACTAGTACTAATCTGAATAAGAAACAAAAAATAATAAGCAAAACAAAAAAGATCTAATTAGGCTTAAATCCCTATATAAGGTAATAAATTATTTTAAGATCTATTATTTTTTTGAATCAAAGGTAAAGGACTTTTGTTTTTTCAAAAATTGAGCGCAAATCCAAGTTACTGATATGGCAGAGGCTATTTTTTTCATCATTGACTTGTTTATCCCTTTTATGAAATTTTCCATTACTATACCCGTCCACAGTTAGCCAAATTACCCCTCTCTCTCTTCTTCTCCACCAGGCACTACCATCGTATCTGCCTATAATCGCTAACAACTCCACCATCGAAGCCCATTGTGATAAATCACCACAAACCACCAAACCTTGCCACAACTGTCACCGATTATCATTGCCTGACCACCACCAATGCCCGTCATTATCGATGCCAGAATAATCGCCTAATACCATTATCCTCCTGGTGAACACCACCCACGCGCAGTCACTGGATATCTATTGCATAACACCATCACCCACAAATGTTACCTTTCTCATTCTCTATCTCCTTTTGTATCAAACTCTCTATCCTCTCTTAAAACCCCATATTCTCCATGAACATCATCCAAATCGCCATACCACAACCAATTCAGAGATATATGATAAACAACTACAAACCACTAAGCCCCACCACAACTGTCACCGACTGTTATAATTGGACCTCCACCAACCCTCATTACTAAAACTGCCAGAACAACCACCTAACGCTACCACTCACTTGGCGAACACCACCGCGCGTAGCTGTTGGACCTCTATCGCATAACACCATCATCCACAAATCTTATTCCCATTCTTAATCTCCCTTTCTATCGAACAATTGACATACCACAATCGACACGTAGATCTTTGATTGATGTGATGCACAATTTCCCTCTATACCAATGTTTTTTTTTTTTTTTTTGTGAGGATGGGAAGAACCCACAAATCTTCCATTGTCTTTACTTTTATTGGATTCTAGGAAAGCTCGATTTCCTTTTCTAACTTTTGGGCTATAGAAAAAAATAATTAAAATTATTTGTATTCCCGTGAATTCATGAGCATGGAGTGGATGTTCAAAATGATGAAGTAGGAAATTGTATAATTTTACTAGTTTGATAAACTATAAAGTCTTACTATTCACTTTATTCAAATACTGATTCTTATTTTATTTTTACAAATTTCATTACTTGCAAAACTTTTTTGACATCCAAAATGTAACTCAAAAAATTGAATAAAAATGATAACAACCAAGAAATTCATAATGAAAATTGAAACTTCACTATCTACTTTAAATTGTAAAATTTTAGACTTTATCTTTTTAGGACGGTAAATTTTACAGTTTGAGAAGCATTTTTTTTTTAAAAAAAATTTCATATGTAATATGGATCTTATTTAATGGATCTCAATTTTTGAGTCTCAATATATAAATTTTATTAAACATAGATTTTTAATTACAAGGTTTTGAAGTTTAAAGTTTTACAAAAAAAAATTGGGAGTGTTCCAAATTTTAGGGGAGTTTATTTCATTTACTATAGAAAATACACTAGAGGGATATTTTAATCACACAAAATTGAGGGATCTCTGGCTAATTTTATTTTAGGCTTGAATTTATGAATAATTTTGGTACTTTTCTTGGACCTTTGACCAAATCACCCAACAAAAATAATAAGTTAATTTTTTTTATCTGGAGGTTCTGTTCCCAAATCCCGCGGCAATGGTGGAAAGCTTACACATTACCCACTTTTTGGGTTGTCTTGAATTGCATCGGATCATCAAGAATCCAGAAAGCTAATGACCACTTGTTTTACATCAAATCTCCTTTCAGAATAACATCCAAAAATTTAATATCTAAATCAAGCGAATGGCATTTAGTGCCACAATGAATTTCATAAGTTCTACAATATAATAAAAGCACTTATTTTTTTTTTTGGAGAAACTCCCAACAAAATTACCCTAGGAATCTTGAATAACAACACCAAAACCAGTAGTGCGTGCAACAATGACAAATATAAGTAACTAAATTCAGTATATGAAACATTTTCCTAATTAAATGTCACATGAGATTAGTATGTCCCAATTTTTCTACATGTACTGACCCTATACTATGTTAATTGGTGGGGATGACATTTTAACCCATCATGATAAAAATCCGTAATACCTCACCCTTAATAAGATGGATTTAGAGAAAAGTATGTCTATTTTGTTAGGATTAGGACGGATTTGGGGTGAAGGCACTCCATCTCATCCCGATTATATAAAATAATTAATACTTTTGTAATACTTTGTAGTCATTTATTAAAATTTTAAACAAAATTGATAAAGTTATATGTTTAAAAGAAAATAATATTATTCTAATTCTCTTTTGATATATATAGATATATATTTCTTATTTTAATAAAATATTACATTATTATTTATTGACATGTATTGTTTTTTTTAATACATATGATATTTTGTTTAAAATATATTAATTATAATTATTTTAATAACATAAATAAATACAAATTTAAAAATAAATAAAGACAGATGAAAAGACTATCGACCCCGAAATTTAAATGAATTTGAGGATTGTTTCTTTCGCAGGGTCGGCTTCGAGCCAGTTCCCTTGCCGTCCTAGTCATTGGTAAGTCTGCGGTCACACCATTGCATTAGACCAGTTCTTTGTTGTAATAATTATTATTTTATTATATTTATCATGAAATACAAAATCAAATTAACAAAATAAACAAATTTCAGGCGAAAGAGAAACGGTCTTTGTTAATGGCGAGGGAGCTCGTCAACCGATCTCTGAATTTCAGAGATCTCATCATTATCCCCACCACAACCACTGCCACTACCAATCTTCAGGTCAAGCTCTCTTTCTTTCTCTCTATACACACACATTCTTATATAATCTATATATTATTTGTTTATATTGGTTTGTCGTTAAACCATCATCGCACTATGGTCTGTTTATCGATTTAAGTGGATTTTCAATGCAATTTGGATTCGATTGAAAGTTTACTTTGTTATTTATTTTGGTAGTTAGATCTGTTCTATCATCCAGGAATAGTAGAACTTAAACAGGACTTCGTTTATTGGGTTTTTTAGAGAGAGAAAATGACAGTCTAGAGCGAGAAAGAATGTTCTTGTTGAATTCATGATTGCTTTCTTATATGTAATTACTCATGAAGTACTTGTTTTTGCAATTTAAATTTGACGATTTATGCTTGTAGTTTGACAATTTTTGGAGACGTTCTGATTAGTTGATTTGATGATGATTGTAGAGAGTGAGAAGTTGAGAAGTGAAGAGAGAAAGGGAGGGAGGGATTGGTGATGTCTTTTGACGGAGAGGACAAGCAATGGATTTGTGGAAAGTCCAGCACAGTAAATCTACAGCTAGTCAGTTCTATTGTTCGCAACATTGGGGAGCCTTGTCTTCATCAATCACCTATAAAGGTTGTTATAGCTGTAAGATCCCTAAAGAACCTTTTTTTTTTTTTTTGCGGTTCTGTACACTACCAAATTGCAACAAGTATGCCTATTTGTATCTAGAAATGGCTATGCAATAGAGATTCTCTACGTCGTGCTGTTCTTGATCTGCAGATGATTGTAGTTGTACCATAGAAACCAATTATTGCAATGACTAGTTGATTAAGTTCTAAAAAAAGATCATATTTCCTGTATGAAATAGAAACATTTTTTTTTTAAAAAATCATGAAATTAAGACAATTTGATTTTTAGTTGTTTTTGTTGTCATGTCACACATTACCTATGCACCCTTACACACATATAAGACGTTGGGTGTCAATCTAAGCACAAAGGCATCAATGCAGTTCATTCTGTCGTTGAGACACCCCATTCAGGCACTTCGATCTTTTCTAACGTTGGATTGTATCATCTTTATTATCTATGGTTCTTTCTGTCTTGAAAGTTCATTCTATACCAATATCATAAGAACTAAAATTCTAGATAGAGTGTACATTCAGTCAAAGCTGAAACGGGTGTTACATCAACAATCTCGTGACTTTTATTCTGCAGCTTTGCGATTCTCATTGCCTATTGTCTTAAAACGACGTGGGATTCTAAATCTTTCCAGCGCAACAGACAGAAAGGGTAGTTGCATATTCTCATCATAAACTTAGATTGTTTCTTAGGCAGTCATGTACTGAATGGGGTGTTGCATCTACTTTCTGATGAATTTTAATCCTCAGTGTGGAACTTATGTAGGACTTCGTATTTAGCTTTTAGATTCTCCTTGCTTATTGTCTTAAATGGATGTGAGATTTTAAATCTTTCCAACACCAACAAGGAGAGAGAGATGAGTATTTGCACCAATGAGCTTTAGCTTGGTCGGTATCACTTGGTTATCCCCAATGGAGAGGTAAGAGGTTCAAGCCCTAGGAGGGGCATGTGGGGGAGGGGTATTTCGAGGAATGGCAACGGGGCGGAAGACCCTTCCCCAACCCCATCCAGCGAAAAAAATGTTTTCCCCCAAACCCTTTTACACCCCGTGATAGGCGGGGCCGGGTTCCCATCGGGGTCTCTATTTAGTTTTAAACCTTTATTTATTTTATTAAATTAATTGTAATTAACACATTTCAAACAAAACGATACATGCATTAAAATAAAAAATATATATATATATTAATAGAGAATTAAATGACATTATTTTCTTTGTCACATACATAAAATATCATTATAAACATTGGGCGTGTAGCACAAAACTCTTTTATTATTTTATTTTATATAATCGGGGCGAGATGCCTCCCCTCCCCCCCCACACACACCAAAAACCAAACCAAAAAAAGAACCATCCCATTAGCGGCGGGGTTGGCAGGTTCCCATCGGGACGGGTTAAATTTCCATCCCTATTTGGGTAGTTCTTAGCCTTAGGTTGTGCCTTGGGCTGGGCTTAGGATTCTTGGGGGAAGAGACTCCCCTTTGCACTGAATGACATGCACCTTTTGTTAGGTTTTACAGGGGGACATAAAGAAGGATTTTTTAGAATTCTGGTCACCTCTATATATTCACAGTATTCGTAGATTCAACTTTTGTCTTTTTATTTTTTGATGAGTAAAAATATCTGGATTGGTTTTGGTAATTTTAAAAAGGACTGGAAAACTTGTCTGAATTGGTTTTAAGAATTTGATTCATTTTCATTTCCCCCTTTTCTTGTAATTTTAGTACTGTATAATTTTCACCTGATGCATTAGAATATGTAAGAGTTTTTCCATTGTTATGGATTGTGCAGATAAGCAAAATGCTTAAGCCAGACAAGTGGCAAGCAACATTGGATAGTGATGGGAAGGTTTTTGGTTTTCAGAAAGTGCTGAAACTGATTGTTTTGGGGGTAAGTTATTTCCTTGTTGTCATACATGCCAAATTCAATATGCAGGTTGTTTCTTGTATGGTATAGTCACATTTTATTTTAATCACTTTCTAAGCATCTTGTCAAGGTTTGAATTCTCTGTTTGTTAGCCTATATATGTTTTGACATTAAGGAGACTTTCTGTTGGGGCATTGGATTTCCTAAACTATGAAGCTAGCCTTCATTCATAATATGTGTTCGCAGTGAACCCAGATTCTTCTTTGTAGTTCATTTATTCTTTTCGATAAGTAATAAAAATATGTGTTATAAATAAGCGCCAAATAGGTGCAACCCATGCACTGGTGGGTACATGCCCCTTCTCCACCAAAAATAATAATAATAAGAAGAAATTTCCTTGCACTTATGCAAATTATGCAGAAATCCATACAAAAGTAATTCACTAGCCCCCTTAAGATTTTAACATAATTTACTAGATCTCACCTAAACTCCCATTAGATAAATGACAATTCGCCCAAAAAATCCTACAAAAGAATAAGTAGAATATGTAAATTTCCCAATCATCTAAAAATGAACTATCATTAATGCTACTTTCTTAGGTATATGGACGGTCCTTTCCAGATCCTCCAAAGAAGATCTATTCCTCTCCTGCAACACGTTCCACATATGACAATTCAGCATTGCTTGCCAAACTTGGTGAATCCTTTTCCTCACACAACCACCAATTGCCTAACATCCCAAAAGATCCCCTACAGAAGGGGTTTGGATGCCAAAGGAGGTAGAGGGCTCTTTTTGTGTGGGCCTATGGAAGAGTATCAAAAGGGGTGATTTTTTTTTTCTTGGAAGCATATAGCTTTTGATGAGGGTTTAGGTTTGTGAGTTAGATTTTGGTATGGTGTGTGAAGCAGCAATATAGTTTTTAAAGAAAGGTTCCCTCGGCTCTTTGCGGTGACATCAAATAAAGAGAAATGGCTGCAGAGTTTATGTCACCCTCGGGTAATAAAGTAGTTTGGATTTGGACTCCCCAATTTAGGAGGGATTTCCAAGATTGAGAGATAGAGGAGGTTATGGAGATCTTGCATAAGTACAAAATACGTGCTGATTGGGTGGATACTTTCAGATGGTTGCCGGAGAAAGGTAGGAATGCCGCCATTAGATCTTATTATAAGGTGCTCTCTAGAAAGGGTGTTTTCCTTGAAAGAGTATCTAAGGAACTAAAGTTCCTATCAAGGCGGTGGCTTTTTTTTGGTGGACCATTGCTTGGGGAGCTATCCTTATGGTAAAGAACTTAAAAAGAAGAGGCTTCTGCTTGGCTAACTTGTTCTCAATGTGCAAGAGCGAGGATAAGACAATGGACCACTTATTCCTTCATTGTCAGGTGTCTAAAGTAATGTGTTGTCTCTTGTTCTTTCTTTGGATGCCATTGTGCTTATGCTGCATTCGGTTCTTGTGTTGCTCAAAAGTTGGAGAGGAGGATTCAAAAAACGAAGTTTTCGCTGGATTTGGGATGCGGGATGCAGCCCCTTGTGTCTCTTTTGGTGTACATGGAAAGAAAGAAATAGGAACACTTTTGAAGGAATAGAAATGCCCATGCAGAGTTAAAGGTTTTTTTTTTTTTTGGTATGTATAAATATAGTTGTCAAAACGTGTACAGTAATTAGTATTGTGTATCCTTTTTCACAAATTTTGTATCGTTTATCATAAGATACACTCAAATTTTTTAAAATATATTTATATACAATGTTTAAAATGATATAAATAACATTTCAACTCACTTATAAAAATTCAACTTAAATTCCATACAATACAAGAATCAAATTTTATAAATACTACAAGTTCTAGACCAAATTTTTAATTATCCATGTTTTCAACATAATTCATAAATATTAAAGTTTAATGACAAAATCCAAAATAATTCATTCTTATAATCCATCCCATTTCCATCTCAATCTCCAATTTCAGTGACATCGATATCATCATCAAATGCCAACAATTCTTCACTTCATTTTTCTTTTTTAACTTTTTTGTATGTCCTTACTCTTTATCCTCATCCTCATCTTCTTCATGTACTTACTTTTATTTTTCTTGTTTGATGAAAGATCTCTAAACATTACAAAGAGACAATATAAAACCGAACAAAAACAAAAAAAGAGATCGTTTCCATGTATATAATTAAATAACAGAAAAGGGAGGCCAAAATAATGTTGTTTAGTTTGATTTGGCGTATTGCACGTATTGTGTGTATCGAAACGTATCATAAGATACAGTACAAAAAGATACAACAAGTAAGATACGTATCGTTTTATTTCCATAGCGAAATGTGTCGTAAGACACGTATCGCATATCGTAAGATACTAACAAGTAACAACTGTGTATAAACAGTAGGGCCATACTCATTTTCGGTTGATGCTTTTGTAGAGTTTTTTTGGAGACATGAGACTTTGAATTTTTTTGTTTTGAGTCTTCTTTTTTGTATACGGTTTCACTCCCCTTAGACGGTTTCTATGAAATATTATTTGTCAAAAAAAGAAAAAGAAAAGATCATCTACAAAACTAGGCATCATCCAACCCACACCTAAAAGAGAAAATACCATACACCAGCACTCCCTAGCCACATCACAGTAAAGAAGAACTTAATTCATCGTTTCCTCCACATTCTTCCTGCACATACAACACCAATTTGAAAATGTATTTCCCTTTCTCCTCAAATTATCCATGATCAAAGTAGCCTTTAAAACAGTAGATCACACGAAACCGGAGACTTTGGAGGGCACTTCGACTCGCCAAATTCCTTTCCAAGAAAATCAGACCTTTCACTTTAACCTATTACTTGATAAAAATACATACCTCCCAACTTGCCATTCTTAGCTGGAATCCGCCTCATCAAGTGTTCCCTTCAAGCACAAACAGAAGCACCATACAATAGCTCAAAGAAAGCATCCACAGCCTCCAATTCCCAATCCTGAATAGGCCTGAAGAAGTGGGGCTTCCCTTCTACCTTGTTTTCCGTAAGTACATTTTTTTTGATAAGTAAGACAATAGTGCAGCTCTATTAGATGCAATGTGAAAAAGGGCAGGAAAGGCATACCTTGTGGTTCAAGTAATTCTGGAACAGTATAATTGATAGTTGCATTGGATTTTGTATTATAAGTTTCTTATGAGCTGTTGCTTTTGAATCTTGAATTATTGATGGCTCTAATAGCTTATTTGTTACACCTGTGCCTGACTGCTCGAGAAGACTTCAACATCCATTGAGACTACTTGAATGCTGATATATATATATATATACACACACACACACACACACACACATTACACACACACACACCTCTACCACATGGCTTAAATAACAAATTAAGTATTATGGTTTTGCTGGCGCTTCTACTGTTAAATTGCTTGGAGTTAGTCTCCCCCCCCTCCCCCCCAAATGTCTAAAAGAAATGTTTTATTATTTTATTTTGTTTGATATCTATCCACTATCCCGTTTTAAGTTGTATCTAAATATTTATATATTTTTATAGGTAATATAATCAAGAATTTAAAAGCTTGAACTGTTTACCTTGCTTTGTGGGATTAAAAAATGCCTTGCCCAAAGCTTCTGCTTTGTAAAACTATTGAGATTTTAATAACTGTCAAGTTGCTGAAAAAAAAAAAAAAAAAACCTGTGGATGTCTGCATGCATTTATGTATCCATCATGTTTGAGGGCCTTAAACATTATGATTGAATTTGCATATGTACATTCACGGTTTCTTTGCAGAAGATCAAACATGTTTTTGTACCCATCAAGAGCTGTCTGTGCATAATGCATTGTTTAATCATGTTTCTATATCATATTGTGGCTAGAAGTGGTATTTTTCCTATTTTCTTTTTGTGGATTTTTATTTATTAAACAGAATATTTAGACATGTTTTGTTTGTATGATTGATATACCTGATCTACTGCTTGTACTTATACCATGTGTGGCAGTTGACAGATCTGTGTTGTAAATTGTAATTACTGCTTGGGTCAAAGTTCTTAAGGTTTACCTTTGTCAAAATGTTACTTTGTTGACTGAAATGTCATGAGTGAGTTTTCTTTCTTAAAGGACGCTTAAACATGAAGTTTTGACTCCTTCATAAATAGAATGCATTTTATTCTTGCATGGTAGGGTGTGGATCCATCTATAAGGCCAGAAGTTTGGGAATTTCTTTTGGGTTGTTATGCTTTGAGCAGCACCACAGAGTATCGAAGGCAACTGAGGACTGCCCGAAGGTTTGCACTCTTTCATCTTCTACTATAATACAATGCAGATAAATTCTCTACCAACCTATTATTTTTTCAACTGCTCTACTTGAAAATTTTCTAATTGTCATTATTTATGTCAAAGTCTGGATCCCTAGGATCTTAATCATTTGTAAGCACGATCTGTTTTCATTCTTCCGTCATTATTTATGTCAAAGTTTGGATCCCTAGGCTCTTAAGCATTTGTAAGCACAATCTGTTTGCAGTTCCCATCTCTATGATTATATCTAGTTTGTATCAGCATGAGGGTGTTAAATGTTGTTTAGAAGGTCTCAATCCCATGGTGTGAATTATTATGACCCATGATATTGGAATGGTTTTGTCTATGAAGCACGGACACTCTATTTTGGCTCACGTGTTTGTGTCAGATACCGATACTCTCAGACGCTTTCCAGACATGTATCCGACACGCAAAACAAAAAAGTGTCATAATTTTTTTTTTTTTTTGAATTTTTGACACATTCCAGATACCATAGTTCACATTTTGGACATGTTTTTTTTTTGTTAAATTTATGCATATATATATATATATATATATGTCTTATGTAATCGTTAGTAAATTTGTTTTGAAACTTGAACCATGGAGGTTGATGATTAAATGAAGAAGTCCTTAAATTTTTATTGGGTAAATTATATTGACCTCCCATGAGGTTTCTGACAATTATACTGACCTCCGCTACTTTTATTGACAAACTAAAAATAGTCCCCTCCAGTCAAAATTTTTTCCCTCAAAATGACAAAACTGCCCCTTTCACGTTTTTTTTTGTACATTGTTTTCAATTTTGACCAATTTTTTCTAACTTTTTTTTAAAGAATTTTTTTATTTGATATAAAAATAAATTTAAGATACATAACTTACTTTCATTTTATATAAGAATAAATTTAAGATTTTAATCAATGTTTATTTGAAAATGAAAAAAATTGAAAAAATTGAAAAAAAGTATTAAAAAAAAAAGAAGGGGTAGCTTTGTCAAAAAAAAAAAAATTATTGACTAAAGGGGGTATTTGTAGTTTGTCAGAAAAGTGTAATTTCAGAAATCTCAAGAGAGGTGAGTGTAATTGTTATAAATCTTAAGGGAGGCCAGTATAATTTACCTAATTTTATTTAATAGCTTTGTTATTTTAATATCTTAATTTTTTTTTTTTGAAATTTGTGTTTTTATGCCAAGTTTAATTAAAATAATGTTAGATTTTTATTATATAACTGCCAGTTTGCTATTGAGTGTAGCAAACTGGCAGTTAGTGCACCTATAAATATGGTGCATTCAATGCAAAAGAGTTAAATTTTTTTATTAATACTTATATTAATATTAGACAGGGCTGGTTCTCTTAAACGGTTAATGGTTTAATTGAACTGCTGGTTGAACCATCGGATTTTGTGGTTATTCATAAAAAAGGTGGTTTTAGTTTAAGAACGGTTTTGGCATGTTAAACCAACCGGACAGTTGGCCGGTTCACGGTTTTTCTAGTCTGGTCCGGTCCGGTTTTTAAAACATTGGTTCTGACGCATGTTGCTTATCCGTTCGAATGCGACTCATCGTTCAGACACATACTACTTCGCTGGAACGGACTAACACATATGCACCAACTTCAAATAGTCATATCTCACTTATACAAAGTCGGATTGGGGTGTTATACCTATCGTTGAGAATCTTTTGAAGTCTACTTTCATATGAACTTGGTCTCATGACTCTCATCTCAAAATTCAAATTATTTTTTGAGTTAATGATCAAAATAGTGTAGACAGGTCATTCGAGAAATTGTTTTCAAAAATTGTTTTGATTGACCTCGATCCAAAAAGTCATGACACTAATTTTAAATGTCAAAAAACATTCAAAAAGAACTTCTAAGCTTTTGAAAGATGTTTCGAAATCAAATATGAATTAAAATCAAGAGCTATGCAAGAATAGTAAAGTGAAGCACTAACAAGCTCTAAGCTTGGTTGGTATCTCCTCTATCTTCCCATATGAGAGGTTGAGGGTTCAAGTCCTCTTTGAAAGCAAAGAGTGTTATTTACCTATCCAAAAAAAAAGAGAAAAGAATAGTAAAGTGAAGCAAAGTGTGTGGAGTATATGTATGAATGCATGAACACGAAACACATGAACTCATGTAGTGTGTGCCTATACTCTTAATTTAACAATTAGGTATCGAGGTCCACTTACCATTCCTAGACACAGGGATCTGTTCTTTTGATAAGGAATCAATTTTTTATTTTTTTTAAACATCTCTCTCCCTCTAACATGTTCAAGTATAGTTGGAAAAAAAAAGGAAAAAAAAGGTATTAATTTTAAAGGAAATAAAAATTACCTGACTATTAATAGCTTATTCTGAGAAAGAAAATCACAACCATTCTCCATAAATACCATATTCTATCAAGCTAAAAATGCTTTTGTTCTTTGAAGGCTGCGTTTTGTCTTCTGAGCACTATACTTTTCTTGATGGTACCAGTTGCATCTTCTAAGGGCATAATTGGAGGTAGTCATGTGGTTCACGTCCATGAGCTACTCTCCTTAATTACACAATTACATGGATTACTAACTAAACTCTATCTACTTCAACATATATATATATATATGTATATATAAAAGAAGTTAAGATGTAATAATATTTCTAAGAGACTCTTACAGTGGAAATCATAGTGCTTCTTGAATCCTCTTTTATGGGTACTCACAAGTTGATGATTGGGGGAGATTTCTAAGTTGTAGTGGGTTGCCACCCCCCGCTCGCATTTTGGGACCTTTGTGTTATGCCAACCATGTGTAAGATTATAGATTTGTACACTTTTTTTTTTTAGTTTTGATGGTTAAGTATGTATGTATGTATATGTTATTATATTAATGGCGCCCAACGGGAGCGAACCCATATACCAAAGAAGGGGAATGACTATAAAAATTAAAGTCCAAGTTCCCCACAAAAATTGATATTAGATTCTAAATTCATAGGCCTAACTTCTTTACACCAAAAGAAAAACAATTTTAGAACATTGTCTTTAAAGCACCAAGGGGGAAGCTCCAGTCCTTAAAAAATTCTTCTATTTCTCTCCTTCCATATGCTTCAAATAATGCAAAGAGGAGCCATTCTCCACGCAATCCTTAAGTCTTTCCGCACACCACAACATCTCCACCCAAGGGAACCTCCTTAAGCATGGACGACATTACCCAACTAAGCCCAAACAATGAAAGGCAAAAGATTAAGCTCCACACTTCCGTTGCCATTAGGCAATGAATGGGAAGGTAGTTCATTGTTTCCTCCACATTCTTCCATAAACAACACCAATTAGGAAGGTAATAGCCTCTCTTACATAAGTTGTCCATTGTCATTATAGGCTCCTGTGCCACAACCCATGCAAAAAACCACTTTCCTAGAAACCCGTGACTTTCAAATAATCTCCCAAGGAAAAACCTCCTCCCCACTTTCCACCAACCTCGTGTAAAAAGAGTGAACAGTGAACTTTTTATTCTTGTTCACCATCCAAATCATCCAATCCTCTCCCATCCCACCACCCTTGTGATTATTAATCACCTCCATAAGACACATCACTTCCTCTAATTCCCAAACAAGGAAATCTCTCCTAAAGCAAAGATTCCACACCATGTTGCCCCCACCAAGGCTTCTTTGTTCAATGGAATGTTGTAGAAAGAAGGAAACTTCCTTTTAATTGCATATCTCCACACCAAACATCTTCCCAAAGTCTCACCCTTGTTCCATCTGCCACCTCAAACTGAACAAAATTGAAAAAATCATCAATTCCATTGTGAACCACCTTCCATATTCCACAACCATAAGCCTCCAACATCTTCCTAGAAAACCATCACCCTTACTTTGTCACCATGACTTCTTTCCACAAAGCTCGGATCTCCACCGCAAATCTCCATAGCAACTTCCCTGATAAAGCTTTGTGGGAAATTTTCAAGTCTTTTACTCCCAAACCACCCCCCTCAATGGGAAGCTTTGCCTTGTCCCATCCAACTAGGTGTATTTTCTTCTCTTCCCCCTTACCGCCCCGAAGGATATCCCTTTAAATTTTCTTACTTCTTCTCCATCGAGGATGGCATTTAAAGAATCGACATGTAATACGCGGGTTGATTTGCCAAAGTAGGATCCTGACTTTTCCTCCTTTCAAAAGATAATGGCCCTTTCACCCTGCTAATCTTCGTGGAAATCACTTCACAGCTAGGATCCTTATATAACGACCCATTTCGCAGAAGCTCCCAATGGTAATCCCAAATATGTAGAAGAAAAGTAATCAACATCACATCTAGAACCCCAAGCTAACTTCTCCACCCCTTAGATATCAGCCATTGGGATTACCTCACTTTTACCCAATTTCACTCTCAAGCCTGACACTGTCTCAAAGCAAACAAGCACATACCGAAGATAGCGAAGCTGATTCTCCTCTGCGTTACAAAAAATAATTGTGTCGTCCGCAAATAATAGATGGAAAATTTCTCCCCTTTCACCCCTTCCATCCTCCACACTAAACCCTTTTATTAATCCTTCCATCATTGCACGACATTTTGCTAAAAGCTTTCATTGCCATCACAAAAAGAGAAGGAGATAATGGATTCCCTTGTCTCAAGCCTTGGAAAGATTGGAAGAAGCTCACTAGGAAAACCATTTACCAAAACCGAGAAAGCTACAGAAGAAATGCAAGCCCAAATCCATCCCCTCCATCGGTTTTAAAACCCATTTTCTTCAACATAAACATAAGGAAACCCCAGTTGACATGATCATATGCCTTTTCAATATCTAGCTTGCTCACCACACATGTTTCTTCTTCTTTTACCTCCAATCAATATATTCACTAGCAATCAACACCACGTCCAATATTTGCTTGTTACCCACAAAAGCATTTTGGCTCTTGGATATAATTTTCTCCATTACCTCCCATACCTTGGCCATAAATGTATATATGTTGTCCACCAAGGTAATAGGTATAAAATCCATAAGATCTTCTACCCCCTCCTTGGTGTCCGAGAAGGGCAAAGCCCAAAAGTACCAAAAATACAAAAAAGAGAGCGGCCACTAAAATTCAAAGCCTAAGCTCCTTAAAAAGACCAATAAAAGTGTCTAAAGACATAGGATACTCCACTTTATACCAAAAATAAAACAAACACAAATCTTTAAAGTACGAAGGAGATTTCTCAATTCCTTCAAAAGTTATCATGTTTCGCTCCCTCCACAAACACCAAATTAGACATAGTGGAGCCATTTTTCCATGCATACTTCAGCACTATACAATTGCATCTCCAACCCAAAAAACTTCCTTAATTGTGGCTGGCATCGCCCAACTACAACTAAAAAGGGAGAACACCAAATTTCATGCGTCCCTTCACCATATTTCAATGGACAAGAAGATGGTTTACACTTTCGTCCTCCTCCTTGCACATGCAACACCAGCTAGGGAGATGGAAACCTCTCTTACGGAGATTATCTACTGTAAGAAACGCGCCCTAGGCTGCCGGCCAACAAAAAAATGTTGCCTTCCTAGTAATCTTAGCCCTTGAAATGAGTTGCCAAAAGTACAGCATTTAAGCTCTTCTCAAAAGTACCACTCCTATAAAGCTGCCCAAAAACCACCATCATGTCATTTTTAATTACCCCCAACAATACCGATAAAAACTCATGTAATACCATCCGTGCCAAGAGTCTTATCACTATCACAAGACTTTAGGGTTCACTGCACCTCCTCCTCAAATGGTCTCTCCAAATCAACTCCAAGTGCTCCAAGTCCGGTCTCCACTCACGGGTCTCACTCTACAACTTCCTATAGAAATCTGAAATGCCTATAGTTAGCATTTTTTTGGGAAACTTTAAGCCTAGAGTCAAAATGAAAAAGTGTTGAACCCATGTTCAATTAAAAAGTAAGTCCGAAGGAGACTCATAGAATGAAAGGTTAAACTCACACATATCTAAAGAGTGTATCTAACATGAATGCATGATATCTGTGTGATTATACTTTTCTTGTAGTAGATTTGAAGTATCAAGATGTTTGTCAATGATGTTCATCTTTAGACAGACGAAGCTGTAATTTGAGTCCGGCATGATCAAGTCTTCATGAAGTGATTGAATAACGTTGTAGCTACAACAAAACTTAATCTAACTTAACAATTATAGACTAAATAAAGACTTTTGGAATGAATTGCCAACACATACAATATTAGAGGGAAATTTTACAGTCAATGTAACTCAAATTTCCTAACAAGTAATTTTATCCTTAAAACGGTGCTTCAAAAATGGGAAGAGGATGGTGCTGTCTAGAGCATTCTGCTAGGAAAAGCTTTTGAAATGAAGGGCTTGTTGGTACTTTTTGAAAAATTTGATTTTCACTTGTGGTTTCTTTTTAAACAAATTTTGTAAATGAAAGTGAAATAAAATCAAGAACCATTGGTTTTCTCCCCATTAAATTTGTGATTCTTGCTGAGAATTTCTTATGTTACACTGTACAAAGACTGCGATAGTACAGTATATATAGAAGGATGAAGTATCTGATTTATATCTTTTTGTGGCTTGCCACACATTGTCCACTGCAACAAACATAGCAATTGGTTTAAAATTCTCTCTCCTTTTTTTTTTTTTTTTTTGGGGGGGGGGGGGGGGTGTTGTTTAAAATTCTTGAGTAACTTGAAGGACTTGGTGATTTTTTTTCTTAATTTTCATAATTTACAACCCCTTAAAAGTTATAGTATCTTGTGAGTCATTCTGGATTTGTAATTACTGAACAGCTTTATGAAATCTTTCATGCAGGGAACGTTACAGGGATCTCATCAAGCAATGCCAAATGATGCATTCAAGCATAGGGACTGGCTCCCTTGCCTACGTCGTGGGGTCCAAAGTTATGGATATGAGGACAATGTCCAGAGATGATGGGGGGAGGGAAGCTGAAGTTAAAAGTAGACAAGCTTCCAATGACAATACTAACAAATTAGAGAATTACTGTAATTGGGATAACAATTGTACAGATACATCATATACATGCCAAAGGGAGAGCTCCAGTGATTCAGCTGACCTTGTCAGCGTGAGGAGAAGTGCAGATAGTGCGGCATATGACTCTTCTTGTTTTATACCTGCTTCTGGTCCATATGACTGCATTTCCCCAAAATGTGGGAGTGAAGAGCATGGATCACAATATGTAACTGAAAGTTACTATGATTTTCCTCCTTTACCTGTTACAGATTTGTTTGAGAAAGGTGGCGAAGATAATGAAGGATGTGGATTGCATGATAATAGACTTTCTACACGACGTAAATTGAAATTCGAAGATGACCATATGCACAGCTTCCAAATTAATAACAATGAAGATCTAGTTATGGAATCAAATGGTTCACCATCTAAAAATGCCTCACGTCCTATCAAGTCTGAAATTGAAATGGTTCGTCCTGATGTCGATGAACCAGTGTCGTTATCTAATAATCTGAAATACAAAACAGAAATAGTAAACAGACTAAGAATATCAGATGTACCAGAAACACCTGTTATAGAGGCAACGACATCTCAAGGAGGGGCTGTTAATGAGGACAAAGTATCCGAATGGCTTTGGACACTGCACCGGATAGGTAAATAGTTCTGTATTTATAAATTTCTGACAAAGTAGTGATTTTCTGTTTTTGCCATATTATTATAACATTCTTCTCCTCTTACAAAACCTGTTTATTTTCAGTTGTTGATGTGGTTAGAACAGATAGTCATCTTGAATTCTATGAAGATACAAAAAATTTAGCTCGAATGTCAGATATTCTTGCCGTTTATGCTTGGGTTGATCCTGCAACAGGATACTGCCAAGGTTTTGGCTCTGTCTTTTATTTGAACCTTTTTCCTGTAATTATTTTATTGAAAGTCTCTAGATGATTTCATAATGCCTAGCGTTAGTCATCAATTATTGCATGTTGTAACTTGAAGTTTGATTATAGGAATGAGCGATTTGCTGTCTCCCTTTGTTGTTCTCTTTGAGGATAATGCTGATGCTTTTTGGTGCTTTGAGATGCTTCTTAGGAGAATGGTAATTCTGAACTTTGGAAATTTCCTTATATGAATAATTTTATATTCTTTCTCTTACATATACTTTTCACACCTCTCCAGCGTGAGAATTTTCAGATGGAAGGTCCAACTGGCGTGATGAAGCAGTTGCAAGCGTTGTGGCATATCTTAGAACTCACTGATAGGGAAATGTGTTCTCACCTGTCACATATAGGTGCTGAAAGCCTTCATTTTGCCTTCCGGATGCTGTTGGTACTCTTTCGCCGAGAGTTATCTTTCAATGAGGCTCTTTGTCTGTGGGAGGTTTGTTCTTGTATAATTTTATTTTCTCATCATTTGATATTAATTAATTGTGATGCACATATATGGTATCGGTCGTGGCATAATATATCTGATAATTAAGAATATGTTAAGAAGTTAGAACTGATAGTATGGAATTCAACATTCTTCTGACTGACAAAAAAGATAGAACCAAGAATATTTTTTATTTTTTATTTTTTTTTGGGGTGGGGGGGTTGCAAGGTAATATCTTGAGATTATCATTCTAAAATCTAAATTAATTAACTAGTATAATTTATCAAACTTCAGCTAATTATAATGTAGAGTTAAAATTGGTAATATGGATGAGTTTACTTAGAATAAAGACATAACAAATTTTTGAGAGGAGAGGAGGGTAGCAGTGTAAATGAGTAAATGCAAGGGATGGCACCCAATTTAATAGCATATAAATTCAGGGCTTTATGAGAATTAGTAGTTTTTTTAAAAAAATTTATAAAAAGAGGGAGAGGGGACCCAACACTTAATCATCGTGATTTGTAACACATTAAAAGATGTCTTGATGGGTTTGGGGGCCATGACGCCTGCCTGTTCCCCCCCCCCCCCCCCCCAACCCCCCACTTCCACTTTTGCCACCGCCTTTCATTGTGTAAAAGATTGTGCCATTGATTGAATGGCAAACTGCAGTTCTTTTTTTAGTTGCTCAGGCCTCGTTTGGATGATCGGATAAAAAAGCCGGATCAGATAGGATATATTCGGATCAGATATGAAATAAAATCTAATAGGATATTAAATATCCTATTCCATTGTTTGGAACATGCCCGGATCAAAAGTCCGGATATGCTATTTTATTTTAATTCTATACTTAGATCGATACAATCATTAATAAAAATAATAAAATCATATGGAAATAAAATTTTATGTGATATTAAATTTCTATTCTTAATAATATTTTTTCTGAGATTTTAGAAAAATCAAATTCCTAAAATATATATTTTTAAAATATATGTTAAAATATATTTTTTTGGAAGTAATCTCCTCCCTCTTCTTTCTTTTTTTCTTGTCATAAAAAAATGATTGAAGGTTTTTATTTTACTTCTTATTCCATTGAGCATGGGATATAATTATAACTAATCCCATCCTAAATAATGTCCAAACATAGGATAGGATATCACGTATCCTATCCTACTCTCTTATCTCGTTAAACAAACATAGGCCAAGTGCATATCCCTG
The DNA here is from genome assembly GCA_008638375.1 of Nyssa sinensis. Taxonomy (NCBI): domain Eukaryota; kingdom Viridiplantae; phylum Streptophyta; class Magnoliopsida; order Cornales; family Nyssaceae; genus Nyssa; species Nyssa sinensis. Next base: position 46,090,198 of record CM018043.1, on the reverse strand, counting down.
AATAGTAGGACTAGATTCTTGTGAGAATATTCTGAAAGCTGGTTATACTTTCTGGAGGGAACCAATTGATAAAGCATGAATATATTTTATTGCTTTTGTGACCAAAAAAGACTCACCTTAGTTCTTTGTTGTTCTAGCAATAGAAAGATTCTTGGGTCAGTTTTGAAAATTATTCACCCGTCATTGTCTAGGCTACACAATGAACTTAGGAAAGGTGCTATGGCATAACTGTGAGTGGCCTTATTTTCAGTGCATAGTTTAGCCCCTGCTTCATGCAGGGGAATGCAATGCTCCCTTGTGCTATGTTTGCCATTTGGATGAATTGCCTTGGAGGCACACCCCTGAGGACTTTCTTGGTAGAAGACAAAAGAGAGAAAAAGAACAAAAATTCCTTTGTATAATTTACTTTTGCAGAGAAATTTTCTATAAACTAACAAGCATCCCCAGTAACATCCATATAGTGTGGGAGCATTAGTGCCTTCACAACTATGAAAAAATAGTGACGATACATGTATCCTGTTCTAGGTACATGGTTTCATTATTGTCTAATATACTTTTACAAGGAATTTTTTATGAACTAACAAGTATAACTAATAATACTATGTAGTGCTTCCAACAACTATGACACACACTGACTAATACTTGTGTCCATGCACTTGCTAGATGGTTCTGCTTCCAACAACAATGTTACATCGAACGTGGATTCTTATGGTATGCAGAACAGAATGGGAACACAATACGCTCCACACTTTAATGTGATATGATAGGGGGTAGGCGTATATAGATGAGAATTAACATAAGTATACAAGTTTTTCATACAATTATAAAAAAACTTATTATATTAGAATGAAACGATGTAAAAACATTGATTTAAGTATACCAATTTATGTTGATATCTTGATTTGTGTTGGTCTTTTTCTATTAATTTTCTTTTAAAAGAAAAATTGACGAAAGAACTAAGAAGAAATTCCTGGGATCTCTAAATTTAGTGTTTTCAGATCGTAACTATTCCATGTTTTGGAACGCGGGTACCAAAACAAAAATCACTAGGGTGTTAGTGTTTTCTAGTAACTATGATTTGCTGCAATGAACATGAATCTTTTGATGGAAAAATGGGAGGTACATAGATGGAGTCATATTTGCACAATTTTATTTATTTATTTAATTACTATTTGGGTAGGGGGCAGGAAGCATGTTACTGTAGGTAATCAGTTGTGTGAACTGGGTAAGATCTACTCGCTTTCATCTTCTTCACTTTGATGTAGTTGATCTTGTTTTTAATTTGACTGAGCTTTGGGGGACGTAGATTGCCAAGAGTGTAGTTGATAAGCATTGTTTAATGTGGAGGCACACTGCACAATGGGGCTATGAAGATAAAAAGTATCATGAGATGCTCTGAATCTTCTGACCCATGTCCTGGATATATTTGATTTGGATTCACTTTTCGCATTTGATAAAATTTGCTTGTGACCCAATTAATATTGATGTAGTATTTTTAATTTATGAACATCTCTTCTTCTTTTTTTCTTCTTTTCACTCTCATGCAGATGATGTGGGCAGCTGACTTTGACGAATCCGTGGCTTGTGATTTAGGGGAGAATTGCCTGGAACCATTGGTTGTACAGCTTCCCAGGGAATCAAGTTCAGAAACATGTGCTGAGATGGGGGAAGAAAGCATTGAGAATGATAATGGTGGTTCAAAGGTTTGCTCGCAATCAAAACATGGAAATGTAGAACGCTCCAAGGCTGACAACACTGGGATGAAATCAGCATCAACCCATCCCTTTTGCGGCTTGACAAGGAATTTGTGGTCAAAAAATGATCCCATGCAGATCTGCACCATAATCTCATCAACAAGGAATGGTGATGATGAATTACCTGTTTTTTGTGTTGCAGCAATTCTTATCATCAATCGTCAGAAAATCGTTAGAGAAACACATTCGATCGATGATCTGATAAAGGCAGGTGTATTATAATGAGTTTTAACTTTATGCATTGACTGTTTAAGTGGTGCATATGCTGTGTAGTAGTTTTTATCCTAATTATTTTCTGTCAATCATTCACTATCTTGTGTTTTACCTTGCTTAGAAGATATGTCAGTCAGGTGATCCAAATTGGTTGATTTGAAAATTTTACAGTATGATTCATTATTGTTTTTCTCAGCCTTTATGTTGTTGCATAAATGCATTTGGCATGAACAAAACTCATGCTCAATGTATTTTATTGTTTTTTTGATCAGTTTATCCAGCGAGACATAAATTGCACGTTATTTCTCATGGTTAGAAGTATGAAAACTGACTACAGGGTTAGGATATAGTTCACCTGCAAAATTTGGCCTATCACCCTCAACTAAGTGACTCAAGTTCATTTAATGAATATTTATGCAAAAACCACTTGGTCTGAAACCATTATATGCTTAAATGCACTCCTTTCCCTAGATTTCTTGAGTTAAGGATTAATCTCATGCATATTTTGGTTTATTCCCTCAAAATAGAGGTAGACTTTCATTTTAATGAAAGATTTATGCATGAATTGTTTTGGCCAATTTGCATTATTTTTAATGCGTTCTTCATTGCTATGGCTTGTGATTAAAGATTTATCTCATATATATATATATCTATATATATATATATTTGCATTGAAATCTAGGTGCTTACAAGATCCTGGGCTTGGAACAAATCTAAATTAACATCAATGTTAGGCTTGAAGTGTATGCGGCTCAATGGTTATAGCTTAAAAGTTTCTCAAGAGCATTGCACTTTTCAACATTGTTATTTTATTTATGTTACTGTCTCTATGCTCTGTCCATTTGCAAGGTCCTCTTTTTATTTTCTTTTGTACCATCACAAATATGGAGGATCTTTCATGTTTGGACGCTTTATTGCTATCATGATCTAGAGTTTTACGTTCATATAATTTCTTTAAGTTGTTATTGCACTTGTAACAGTTTTAATGGCTTAAATTTGCATCTCTCTCTCTCTCTCCCCCCCCCCCCCTTCTTTAAAAATGAATGAATATTTATATTTTATTTATTCAATTTTTTTGGGCGGTGATGGTTCCTTATATAAATAGTTTTGAGCAGTCTTTCATGTTCAATATGTTGCAGATATTTAATGATAGGATGCTAAAGATTAAGGTTAAGAGGTGTGTACGTACAGCCATCAAACTCCGGAAGAAGTACTTCTACAAGGTATGGAGCCTATTATCACTTTTCATGTCTGTTCCATTGCACAGTTATTGATTTCCATTCATTCTTTTTAAAAGATCATTGTGTCAGTTTTTACCTTTTATTACTTAACCCGCTTTGATATGAATTTGTCACTTCTGCTTTATGTTTCCTTGCATCTTCACTCAAAGAAATCATGGTTGGTGCATAACTAAGCAATCGTGGTGCTCTATGCTATCTGTTTATTTCTTCAGAATACGGTCCTTCAAGATTTTCTCTTTGAACTTCAGTCTACTTATTCAAGAAGACCATCTTCGTTTGTTTGTTTCATTTTATCAATCAATATAATTTTCTTAAGAATACATAATTGTTGTGATTCTACTCCTGCCATCTCGCAACATGCAATTTTTGGGTTACGACCAAGCCAGATGAGCACTGACGACAGGACGTTTTTATTTTATTTTTCCCTCTTTAAATTGAAATGCGAAGCACCACATCTGCATCGTGCAGCATCATCTTAATCTTTTCCTTTCATATATGCCTCTTTTGAAAGTTCTGTCTGGTTTGTGCCAGCTGATCAAGAGCAGGAGTCCAGCAGCTCGGAACAGTGACTAGGGTTGTTCTGCTTACCATATGTAAACAAAAAGGTCATGCAAGGCAGTATGAGTTGGTATCGATAACCCAAGTTTCAAGTTTTGAGTATGGCGTTACAAAAATTTGTTATTTAAAACTTTTATGTTGGAGGACACTATAGCAAACTACTTGTGCCATTTGAAGATTCATCCAGTCATATTTACCTCAAAATCTATTCCACCTCTACGGCAAGGTAATTAATGTTGTATTCCACTTTCCTTTCAAATCAAAATTAGATTACCTGACACAATATGTTTGGTTTACATTTAACAAATTTGATATTGAGTTGACATGGAATTAATTCTCAATAATTTCTTTTTTAGTCAGATCTGGTTTTGTATTTGTGCAAAAATACAAGTGAATTATGCCTTTCTGTTATTTAAACTGTACTTTCTTCACTAGTTTATTCTCCAAAATTTGTCCACTTTCGTGCACAGACTTCAATAAAGATTAATGGATATATATATATATATATATTCATATATATATTCTATTTACTAATTTTATGAACCCACTCACATACGGCTACGTTCTTATCTCTAGATTTTGGGGAGTTGCTATGTGCGACACCTGTGTGGTACAAAACTGCACATCTGTCCATAGATCATTGGGATAGTTAAAAACCAATTCTCTATCAGCCAGAAAAAATGGAAAACGAAAAGGAGAGAAAAAGAAAGAGAAACTGGTCCCTATCTGAAATCCATTTATCATCCTTTGAATGTTGATCCCAATCTAAAGAGTTCCAACTGTTTGGCCTGATTTGAACAGGCATCACTCCTGCCCAGAAGTTCTTGAAGGAACTGTGGTATCCATACTTAATGTTGACTCAATATTTCTTATAAACATGTTTTTTTTCCTGTGATAAGTAGATAGTGTTCTTATAAACAACTGTTTTAATATATGAAAAGGGGGTGATTCTTTTGCAGTTTTTGTTAATAAAAAAAAAAAAAAAAAGATTCTAGTTGTGCAACGTTGAATATCAATCAACTTGCAATTGTTTGAACTTGTTGATTAAAACTAGGTTGACTAGGTCTTATTCTGGTAATTTGCAGCTGACAATTATCATCTAATTTTATTTTTGGTTTCACGTTATATCTAGAGAATACCATTTTTGTGAGAAATAAAAAAATCCAGAATTGTTGATATTAGCTTTATCAACAATCAAAAACACTTTTATGGCCTTTTAAACTTATTGCTGAGTACACTTTGGAAGTAGTTGGACATCCCATAAAATGAATTCATCTTAGTATCTGAATGTGTCCATATGATTTAACAAGTCTCTTCTTTCCTTTTTTCATTTTTTTCCCTGTAGGAATTCAGACTAGTACACTTAACTATCAAACTTTAACCATTATTGTTTCTTGGGATTTCATAACATTACTGCGTTTATATGTTCTTTTTTGCTACATTTTCATTTGTAATGATTATAAAGGACCTCTCATGTTATGCCATTTTTTATACTGTTCTTTCTTCTTTTTTATATTCTCTTCTCTCTTTTTTTTTAATGCCAGTGAAAGGAGTGAAAAGTGGAATGTTAGCTTTGCTTCACCTTGGGTCTGACCATGGATGCTTCTTGCAGGTTAGCAGAACACAAATTTTCTCCTTTGTCCCATATTTGGAGAGTTTAGTCATGTATCAACAATTTTGATAATTATGTGAGAAGTGATTTTTCACCCCACCAAAAATATATATATTTATATATAGATATATATACAATCAAAGTCAATGGAAATTTATTGAATTTTATGGTTTAAAACTCTGGTAAGTAGTCATAATATAAGATCTTATTTTTAAGCTTCATGCCCTTATTTACATATTATTGTTCCTCCCTCCCTAAGCACAAAGCACTTAAATCTAAATGTCGATATTCGTTCGATCATTTCATCATAAAGCAGTTGTATCAGAATAACCGAATTGCCTTTGCTCCTTGCAATAATGTCATAGTCCTCTTCAATTACACTTTGAACCCTTCCTACTTTCCATTGGGATTGTTCTTGTTCGTAAAATGGCAATTCCGACGTATCTCTCCCTTGTTTCCGGTCAATACTTTAAGGCCTCCCATCCGGCTGATTGACAAAGCAAATGTCTTGCGGAAGTTTTCAAAACTGCTAGCAAATTCCTGGGTTAGTTGATTAGTATCATCATTAAACAGAAGTTGTTGATCAATTTCGAGAACGGATTCATTGGCTAGCACCCTGGCGTAGTAGGTATTGGTAAAGCTGTAAGAAGGACCATAATCTGGGGTTAGAAACACTAGTGGGTCGCTCTGACCCTTCTTCACTCTGGGTGGGCACTGCTTTCTCATTTCATCTAAGAAGGATTTCTTCATGGTGGGGTCTGGCTTTCCCGTGTTGTTGAAATTGTATAGACGGTCTAGGATGTACCGGCAATTTGTTCTGCCCATTGTATGCGCTCCTGAAGTACAAAAAGTTTTACAGTCAGGGTTTCTTATGTGTATATATATATATGTATACGTGTGAGTCTATATAAATATAAATATATATATAAGAATTATGAATATAGTTATATTTTTCTAAAAGGGCTTTACTTCCCGCTGTGATATACAGATTTTTCTCCCTTCTTTTGGACAATTGCAATTAATACAGCCTTAAAGTCTTAGGCAACAGTCACTCTTCAAAAAGGCCAAACTTTTGGAGGGAGATGAAAACTAAAAAGGTTTTCAAAAACACAATATTCCTCTTATGTGAGACAAGGAAAATTGTTGGCGGTTCCAAAAGTGTTGAATTTTTGACTATTTGTTCTGGTTTTCTTGAATGCTTTTCCATAATTTGGCTAAATAGTTATTAAGTATTGAAACATCAAGATTTGTCGAATTCTCAGAAAAGAAAGGATTAAAGCCAAAATTTCTGGGCCAAATTCATCATTTACCCCAAGTATAATTCTAAATCTGACTGATTCTATGCAAAATCATATTTTACGAATTCCACTAATTTTGAATAACGGAATATGCAAAAGGGAATTATGCGGTTCTCCAAAAAAAAAAAAAAAAAAAAAAAAAAAAACAAGAATGAAATTTGGATGAAGAATAGGGGTTGAGGAATCAAATATCTTTACCTAAGAGTGTGGCCAAGTCCTGTACATCTAAACCTTTGGATTGGAAGTAAGCTAGTGCTGCTTCCCAAGAAATGGAAGGTGATGGGAGGTCCACCCATGCAGCATTTGATTCAGTTCCATCCCTTCTTCCCAAGAAAACAGGATAAGATGGTGCTCCTGCCTGTAAAAATTCAATCCCAGTGGATCATTTAACCATGTTAGTCACAAGAAATTATTCAGCATTTGACGTGATTGGCTAGCCTCTCAAAAAAAAATTTGAATTCTTTTTTTTTTTTTTTGAAATTAAATAACTTCTTCATGGATTTAAGAAAGTTGTTGAGTGAAATGGAGTGACTGTGTCATTAAACAATTACTGATAGTCGTGTAATGTCACAAGTGCACCTCATGCCGTTGTGGCTTTCTTAAGAGCGCGTTTGGTTGACAAAAACAGTGTCTCCCTTCAATAGATGGTGGGATGTTAGAGGCATTAGATATGTAAAAATAAGAGGGTGAGAGAATATACAAAATGAAGGGCGTCCCTGGTGGCGAGGTTGAGAATGTCGGCACAAGAGACTGCTCCCTGACAACGATCTTCCACAACGGTCTTGATTTTGTCAATGACAACAAATCCTCCTAGTCCTGAATTTTGGGGCGCCGTTTTCTCCGACCGTGGCCCATCAAGAAGAATTGATGCATCACAACCCTACATTAAATCAGAGCTGCTTAAATCTTAATGCTTATTGGTAGTCATAGAGCTCGAGGTAAGAATTAGGAGTTTCATTTCTTATTATTCTTTTATATCAAAGTATATAAATAGACTTACATTACGTTACTTGGAACAATAATAAAATATTTAAATTCGTAAAAATGCACATTGAATTTGAGAATAACTACATTTTCAAGGCCCTTCCAATTATAATATAGTTTTTTAGTTTTTTGAGAAGTCAAGAAATAAGAAACTAATGCCACACGTCTCAAATACACATTAATTACATAATTTATTGCATTATAACATCACAATGTCATATCATTCTGACATTTTTCATTGTTAACTTACGAAGTAGGAGTATAAAAATTTGGAAATCACAATATTTTCCATTGTTAACTTATAAAGTAGCTATTAGAATATACTATTTTCATCTTATTAAGACCGAGGTGTGAGAGCTAAGCCATTCTGTGATAACTAATCCTAAAGATTTTATAGGTAGCAAATGTTATCCAAACTTATCAACCCGTCCTAAGTCGCTTACTAATTAACGGATATGGGTAACTCCTTTAATTAGCGGATGAACACAAATTGAATATAAATGTTTGACGAATTGAGAATGAGAGAGAATAAAATAATATAAGAATATGTATGTGTGTGTGTGTGTGTATATATATATATATATATATATCTATTTGGGAAAGAACAAAATAATATAAGAATATATATATATATATATATTTTTTTAGAAAAGAACAAAATAGTAAAACTTGTATCATGAATTATAAAACCAAATTAATATTTTGAGAATATAATTTAACGTCACAATATCTATAAACAAAACAGAAATCAAAACCTTGTGATCTAAAGTAAGTTGAATTAACACAAATCAAAACCTTAAGTTGAATTAGTCTTTGTCAGAAGCTTTGGATACTATTTTTTTTCATAAACAATAATTGACATCATGATCTACATTAGATATATAAAAAAGATTACTATTATTTATGCCACTATTCTTGTGAGAATGACTTTAGTTCCTCCATGTGAAGGATGTGATCTCTTCACCACCATTGAATATTCTCTATTAATTTTCTAGTTGTATTCTTAACTTTTTTTTAATTTAGGTGTTTTGTTGGGTTTTCAAGAAATTTGAAATAAAAAAATTATTGTGATTATTTAAAAACAATGTTTCTTTCTATTAGGGCGAAAAAAAAATAACAAGTCAGATTCGGATTGACCCAATTTATGTGACCCAATCCGTATTTGATCCGTTTAATTACGGGTTAAACATGAATTCAATCCGTTTTGATCCATCCGTTTACAACCTGCCCAAAATCTGTTAACTCATCCATTTTGCCAAGCGTAATTAATCCCAACATGATTCTACACAGTGAACAAGTTCAAACTAGTCCAACAACCAATTAGATTTCAATCAAATTAAGGGTGATTTGATTATAATCTTTTAATAAAATGATAGAATAAAAGACATTTGAAAACACTAAAATCATTGACTTGTTTCTATTTTTCTATGACCGGGATTAATTGGAATATAATACACATATATAATAAAATATATGCTATGCTTACGTAATAGAATTGCTATTGGATTAGGGACCAATGTCTCATTGCAGATGGCAAAATCCTTTCATTTTTTATGTTCGAGTCTTAGTACATACACACTTGAATAGAATTTTCTTCTTTCTCATTGAAATACTCCAAAAAAAAAAAAAAACTGTTATTGGATTAAATTAAAGTAATAAAAAATTTAAGATAATTAGATCGGATTCGGATCCTAACTTGTCCCACTTACAACGATAATCAGGAGTACTAAGGGGTTACTAAGAAACTAGACTTTCACCATTAGTATTCCTTCCTTTCTGTAAGTTTTTATTTAGATTTCATGTAAGACTTTTAAACATTTAAAAATCACATTGATTATCACATTAGTGGGACAGTCAAATTAATTTTTTTTTTCTGAAAAAAATTGCTTCTGTGTCTTTTTCTATTTCAATCTTAATATGTACAACCGCCTTTCAAAGATTACTCATATATTATATGTATCAACAACAAAAAAAATGAAAAGAGAAAAAAAAAAAAAGGAACCAAAAATATGGAAAACATACATTGGTCATGCAGTCTGCGTAGAGCAACCGAACTAGCTTGGGCGTAATGCTCTTATCTTGCATCCAGAAAATTTTAACTTGATGCTGAACAAACTCCTCCACATTCGCGCACGTATTGTGCTTCTTGTAATAATGCCGGATGAGCGGCCGATCCTCCGGCGGCAACGTCACGGCTGCATCCACACACAAGCTCGGTGCAATAGCTAGCAGAGAGAGAAGAAGCACAAACCCTTCTCTTCTCATCTTCAATATTAGCATATCAATCTCTAACTGTACCAAGAGCTTGTAATATATATGGTTGATGGAGGACCCTTTGGCGCCTCTATATATATAGCATTGGACCATTTGTACGGTCCACGTGGCATGATCACAATGCCAAGTTGGAAATATTAAAAAATTATTATTTATATAGTTGGTTTTTCTATTTTTTGGATTTAATCAATTTAATTAAAAATTGATTTTCCACATATCACGGCACATGTGGAGGATTATCCAGGAGCTGTTCACGTGCGCCGAGGCCTTGAACATTCTTTTTACGCTATCTCATGCAACCTTTCGTAGCAAGGTACGCGTTCCAAAATTCGTAGTCACCCTTGGATAATAAATCTACATTTCACGTCTCTTCATCAGCATGTCAAATGTTTGACTTTTGAGAAATCGAACCTATCTGATTTAGATGAGTTTCGAGCTCAATGAACTCGAGCGCATAGAATCATAAATGTTGACTTAATCAAAGAGAGACTAATAAAAATTTGATAAATTTTTGGGAAGAGTTGGGCAGACAGCGTTAGTCCCCCGTTGTCATATTTTAGTTAAAAGAGAGTTAAATTTTGTTGGATCCATAGTTCCATGAGGATATCAAAATTATGGGTGCATTGGGAAACTTGTTACAATAAATGAGTCTTGTACTTGATTTGTAAGGGTTAATATCGGCCCATCCAATCTCAAGGGCATAGTTGAGTAAATCATATATAGAAATTAAGAAATTTGTCTTTTCGAGATCGTCAAATTAAAATTCAACGGATGTTACTTTTTCTTGAAGTTAATTAATACGGTACATTATCTCAACTTTAATCGAATCTCGCTAATGAACAGTAGGATTGATCTCCTAAATTTATCAATCTGAATAATCGAATACTGAATAAAAATAAAAATAAAAATAAAATTGTGTCTATTCATTAAATTATTGTGATTCATTAAAACATCATAATATTAAGCGTTTAATAAGTTGTATTTAGGGATCAATTATACATGGCACTTGATTAGATGTCATATAATTGTGTAATTCACATGTTTTAGTTTAGGATAATGATATTGTAAGAGGCATGATATTTTAATCAAGAAATAAATTATTATGATAAATGATAAATTCAGTCTCTAAACCATCGTATAACTTGAAGGAAAATACTTAACTCCAAACTTGATATGAAAAATTTCCTTTTATGTAGATACATGACTTAACCACAATTTGACAACATATGCAATTTATATGTATTTTTTAATTAAAATTAAATAATCACACGATATACATATAATTGCATACATAACACATTAAGGTTGTGACACATATATAATTACCTAATTGAGAGTCAAGTCCTAATATAAATACCTTACTTGATATAAATTCAAGTTAATAGTTTCATTAAAATAAACTTTGACTTTTGAAGTAAGCTGCACTTTTGATTCACCTTGGTTGATATTGAAAAAAGGAGTGTTAATCTCTTGCATTACTCTTCCGCACTCCAACTCAAATAATTGTGTTAAAATAAATTTTGACTTTTGAACTAAGCTTAACTTTTGATTCACCTTGGTTGATCAAAAGCAAGTTGATATTGAAAAAACAAGCTTCCCCACTCTTAACTCACAGAAGTGTGAATTGGAATGCTGAGAGACTTTTTGAGGGAAAAAAGATTTAGTAATAAGATAACATGAAAAAATTGAGTGCTAATGTAAATTAAATTTTGACTTGTAACATATAATTTAAATTAAAATATTATCGTAACCTCATTCTTGTAACATCTTTAAAACTAATTTGCATGACTTTAAAGTTTATGCATGGGCTTTTTCCCTCGCTTTTTTAAGAGCGGATTGGAATGCGAGAGACTTTTGAGAGTAGAAAATATTTTAGCCTCGCTCGCTCGCTGTGTGAATGAATAAGCCTACCTTAAAAATTATATTCAAAATAGAAAAAAAAATTATTTATTTAGTTATTTACTAACTAATAGTAAGAGAAACGGTTACAATTCAAATGTCAAATTAGTTTCTGAAAAATTTTTATAAATATTTTTTTAGTTTGTATAGCACTAATCATTAATGAAAATAACTTTAATCAAATTCAAGTGAACCGATAGAACTAAAGTTGGCTCCCTTAACGATATTGGAGAGAAAATTAAAAATTCTGTTTTGTGATTTTACTTTTAGTTTTTTGGGTAAAATGATAGCACACAAAGGATATTTGTTTGAAAAAAGCAACTGAAGGACTATAAAACCTTCAAATGTAGTAGAAAAGAAGATAAGCAAAAGTGCACAAGAGGCCATTTTAATATGGGGAGCTTGCTTAAGGCTACCCTAGAACAAGTCATCAGGAACTATTATAATTCCAAAATTTTATTATTTTCACTAGCATAAAAGTTCTCTATCCCTTTGTTGATCCAAGCCACTTTTTTCTTTAATTTATATATATATATATATAGAGAGAGAGAGAGAGAGAGAGAGAGAGAGAGAGAGAGAGAGAGAGAGATTTGCTAATAATGAGCCAAAAGGTACTCGCCCACTTGGGCAACTAGCAGTGTTTACAACTGTAAAGAAATGGGAATTAGCTTAATTAGTTGTCAAGTATAATAGTTGGAGTTGGAGCAAGAAATTAAGCAATGAAGCAATGGGTTGTATGATAACTTGTGGAAATTATATCGGCAGATTAAAATTTGAAAAGAATATGTCAAATGGTATATTAAAGAGAAGCTAACTAAGGTGGTTTAGGGTTTAATTCTATTGTTCATAACACAAAGAAAAAAAAATCCAGTCGTAACAATCAAGTTTTGATATTGAGTGTCAGGACTTCTGCAAACTAGCCATAGTGATGAAAGTGTGCATTTTGTATTAAAAAAGTACATGAAGGTACTTTTGAATAAGATATTTTGTAATGACTCATGACATCCAAATTACAATGAATCAACTACTAGCTCTCTCGTAAAACATTACTATTAGTAAAAAAAGTTGGGTCCTAGCTTTTGGTGTCTTATACACTCTCTCGAAAAATCTAGTAGCATCGGTGGCACTGCAATGTACATGATGTACCAGTGAATCGCATCTGCATCCATAGGGTACTCTATCACAGTGGGCGTCACACTGACGATACCACTGACTTCCCCCGCCCCCATATCGTGGGTCTCACATATTCATGTTGAGCCAACTTGTCAAGTTGCACCAAAGAGAAGCCTAAACTTGACGAAAATGATTTTCAATAAGCTGACTAAACACATTTAGATATTACTTATAAACTGATAATAAATTGTAGATTATGTCATTGTATCTAATCTGTTTACTAATTTAGCTTTTAATTTCGACTATGAGCCAAATACTATTCTTCTCATGAGGTATTTTTCAGTGGACCACCACATGACAATATGCTTTTTTAATATTAATTTATTATATGTGTTATGAGCATTGAAAAAAATTAGACATAATACACATATCATGACAACATTGAAAGAACACTTAGTTCCATTCATGAAATTTTCCTCTTTCCATTACAGTTTTTCGAAAATAAAATCTTAAAAGGGTAATTACACTAACTTTTTTTAAAATTTTTAACAATTACATTAACATTTTCTAAAGTTTTTAAAATTACAATTATTTCTCTTACTTTACATAATAATATACAGATACATCCCTTCAATCAAAATTTTTTCTTCAAAATGACAAAACTACCATTTTCTTTTTTTTTTTTACAAAATTTTAAATTTTAACTTTTTTTTTATATAAAATAATAATAAATTATTTATCTTAAATTTATTTTTATATAAAATAATAATAATTTAAAAAAAAAAAGTTAAAAAAAATTAGTCAAATTAAAAAAATACAAAAATTAATAAATAAAATAGACAATTTTATCATTTTAAAGAAAACATTTGACTACAAAAGATATCTGTATATTATTATTTAAAATAAAAAAAGTCAATATAATTTAAAAAATTTCAAAAAAGATCAGTATAATTATCAAAAACCTCAAAAAATGTAAGTGTAATTTATCTAATCTTAAATGACATGTTTATAACTTATTTGTACCACACCAAATCATAAATAATATACATTTAATACAATATTATCATTTTTTTGTATTTTTTGAAACAACAATGATGATGAACACTTACATCACTTGCATAAAACGTTGGCCCTAATCCTGTCATATCATTCAATAAACTACTTTTTATAAACAATTTAATAACCTATAGAATACTCTTCCACTATATATCCCTATTCTATCATAAAATGACAGTGACTCGGAGAAGGCATTTGATAGAGTATACTTGAAATTTTTTTATGAAAGGGTCAATTTTCTTAAGAAGGTGCTAAAATAATTGTTTTTTTTCTCATTTTCAAGAACTCTAGTTCATTAAAGAAATAAACATAACCCAACTAACAATTATTTTCTTGAATTTTTACTATTTCATTTTCAAAAAATGGAAAAAAAATTCGAACATGCTATTGGACAGTCGTTAGTTGGCAGTTTTTATTTATTCCCCCCTTTAAGCTCTCTCTCTCTCTCTCTCTCTCTCTCTCTCTCTCTCTCTCTCCATTGAGGGATTTCCTTGTGCGTCCATATGAAATGTAAAAATCACAATAGCCCTTAATCATCATAGATAAGAAAGAATTTTATGTGATCCCCTTCCAGCCAAGCCAACAATATCCGCTTTTCAACTTCCTTCAGAAGCACATAAAAAGTCAAAAGAGTACATCAACTTCAAATGGTTAAGAGTCTCTCTAACAGCTTGTCAAAAGTGACTTCCAAAGTTTACACTATTAATTGTATCAACACACCAAGTAAGAACTGGCTACTCTTAACACTTCAGGCTCTTCATATTTCAATTCAACAAAGGTTGGTGAGAGCTTTAGAAAGGAGGATTGAATTTCGTTAATGAATATACACACACAAAAAAAGAACATTTCAAGCAGACAACTAAGCCCTTGCTTGGACAATCGGATAAAAAGGACAGGATTAGATAAAATAATATACCACCTCCTTGGTATAAATTATATCCTACGCTGGTGGGATATAAATGATCCACATGATATAGTTATCCAAACCCACAGAAGACAATAAAAGTTATCATATCCAACCCTCTTATCCCGCCATCCAAATGAGACCTAGTGTTAACATGTAATGTGATTTCAATTCTAGGCCTTCCAAGGGATGGGGAGAAACCAAAAAATAAACAAAACAGAGCCATGGCTGCTACCAATTTTAATTGCATCAACACCAAGTAAGAACTGGCTACTCAACACTTCAGTTTCTTTATAATTCAATTCAATAAAGGTCGGTGAGAGCATTAGTAACAAAACAAAACAAAACCAAAAACAAAAAAGAGAATTGAATTTTGGCAGTGAATACACACACAAAGGATCATCCCACATGGACACCTAGTGTTAACATATAATGTGCAGATATCAGTTCTAGAACTTCCAAGGACGAGTACCCATTGACAGTAGAAATTGTGGAAAAACCTAAATAAATTACCATGCTTACTCAAAGTGCTATGAAAATCCAGTTCCATTGGCTCTTACAGCCTTACCATTATTTATGGTAGTTCTACTGACAGAATTTTTTTTTGAGGGGTATAGCAGCAGATACTCAAAACAGTACCACTTGGCTGTGAGGGAACAATTATAATGAGATCACTTCAATAGCTGAGGGTCAAACCTAGAGAGAGATGGCATTTCATGGAACTAAAAGGGGAAAGACATACCTGGTTTAGCAAGAGATATGGGATTAATAATGTGTATGACTGATGGGTTGGAGTCCTTGCCTCAGAATCTTGGAGAGAAATGTTCCCAAAAGCTGTAGCACTTCATGAACCAGCTGTAGGATCAGATCACTGTCCAACCAAGAAATGAACAAGGTAAAGAAACAATTCAAGTTTTGAGTCAATGTGAACAACTTTGGAGGGGTGCAAAGAAACTATCCAGAACGTTCATATTAGCTACGAGGGCTTTAAGCTAAGAAGCACAGATACAGATACGGGACACGGATACGATACAATACAACACGACACAGATACGCAGACACCACATTTCTCAAAAAAATAGGATACTGATACATTATGGACACGTTGAATATATATATATATATATATATTTTTTTTTTCTTCATATGATCATATAAAAAAACCTAACATTATTTCAATTAAAATTGTCATAAAAATACATAAATCACAAAAATATTATTAAGATATTAAAATAAAAATTAAATAAAAAATTAAACACTTCTTTATTTAAACATCCATGATTCAAGTTCCAAACAAATTTACTAACTATTATATAGAACATATATATATATGTATATATTTAATAAAAAAAAAAAGAAATTATGGAGAAAGGGAGAAAAGGAGGAAAAAATTTTAAAAGAAAAAAGAAAATGTGTCCAAAACGTGTACTAAAATGTCCTAATTTGTCCATAACATGTCCAGAAAGTATCCGAAATTACAAAAAAATACAAAATTTGGACTCTTTTCATGTGTCCCACGTGTCAGGAAAGTGTTCAAGAGTGTCGGTGTTCGACACAGACACATGAGCCAAAATAGAGTGTTCGTGCTTCATAGGCTTTGAGACCTGAGAAAAAAGGGCTGAAAAGATGATGCAGGAAAACCTCTGGCAATTCCATACTTCAAATAGCAGAATTTAAATAGGATTTTAATCTCTTGTTACTAAGGTTTCTCTCTTGTCTTTCCTAATAAAGTGTATCCAAACATGTTGGGTTGCAAGAATTATTAAAATCAATTGAAAAAAAATGTCACAAAATTATTACCTTTTTGGTTGAATCATTGAAAGATTTTCCCCATAAAATTGAATTTCACTGAAGCAAATCAAAGGAAACCCTGTCAACATACCGGGAAAGTCACAGCATTTATATATATAGTGGGAGTAGGAACTCATCATCTTAACTAAAATTTAATCTAAACCATATTACTTATATAGGTGGGGGTAGGAGGCCAATAGCATGCCCTCTGGATGGGGGCAAAGCAGGCCAAGATCAGTGTCATCCGGTCAAGCTTCCTCAGCCTGCCTGCCTGTACCAAAAACCTCTACAACATCTGAAACACTGCATCACTCATATGCCTCCCTCTCTTCAGTGAATCAGGTATTTCTTTAAAGTAACCAGAAAGTTTCTTGCATCCTTCTCAGAGCACAACCCAGGAACCAAAAGATGCAATGCATTTCCATAAGAACTTCTCTCCAATAGGTACCCCGATGAATTCATCCCTAAATCAATTCTGAAATTTTCATAAAAATAAATAAATAAGTCATTAACATCACCATTGTTCATTTCTTGGGTGGAAAATCTCTCTTTATCATCTTCTGATAAAGCTGCAAAACACTGTCAATGCCTTTTGAGCTCATCAATCCTAAGAACATAGAATGATTAGTAACATTGTCATAACAATATTTACTCTCTTCCATCTCACAAATTAAGCTTCAAATCTCTATACTAATGAGAAAACTTGTGAAGGAACTATAAATCCTCATTGGAATTTCATTGAACAACTACAGTGCCTAGTTGTGTTTCAAGCAAACCCTGCTGCATGAATCAAAGGAGTAATTGTTTCTAATGTAGGCAAGCAATTTAAGCCTTCCATTTCTTCAAGATGTCTAAAACCATCACCGAAACAAACTTTCTTGCAATAAGCATCAATTCAGATGTTGTAACATTGTTAGGCTTAAAATATCTACAAAGTTCAAACCATCTCATTGAAGAAAAGTTCTAGAGCAGCAAAATCACCTGATTCCTTGAACTCCAAAAGGCAAATATTCACAGGTCATGGTGTCAGGAGAAAATCGAGAATGCATCTTGTTGAACTCAGATCATGCTGCCTCCATCTCCCTCTGCACATAATCCTCAAATGAGAAGTTGAACTCGTCAAAGCCAACTTCCAGCAAATATGTCTTTCTCCATCCTATTGAATGCTGCAATGGTATCTTCATAGGATTGGAATCTTACATTTTTTCATTAAATTATGATAAGTGCAAGTAAAGGTACATAATTGTATAAAATAAAACCATCAAATTAACTTGCATGAACATTGATGTAATTGTAGTTTCCTGAAGAAGGAAAACATATCCTGATACAAACCCACAAACCTGCTGAAGATCTTAATTTCAAACCAACATCTATAATTCCTAGTTTTTGAAACCTTAGCTAAAGCCCCAACACCCACCCCCCCCCCCCCCCCTTCCCAAAAAAAAAGAAAAAAAGAAAAAAGAAAAGAACATCAAATTGAATGATATGGATTAAAAACCAAATCAGCTCTTAATTCTGAATCCACCAACAAAGCTCTTTAGGCCATTAGTTGGACATTGCTTCTACAGTGACAGGCAAAGTTCCAATAAAGATAATTGTCACTTAAGAACGAAGAATAAACGCATAAAAATTACAAAATTTAAAATGTAATGCATCACTATATTGCAATAGGTCAGCCCTTGGCACTATCTGCTTTTTCTTTGGCATAGAGGAAAAGGAAAACCCAGAACAGCATAAGAGTTGATAGTGGAGACGAGCTGAATGTTGATCAAAGGTCTCTTTGAACCAAAAAGATTAGTTGGGTCATGCACGGTCATTCAGCAATGCCTTCCAAACTTGATCCTCTGCCACCCACATTCTCCCAGTGACAGAAAGCTCTACTGCCACTCTAGTCTCAAAAAGTTCTATAGTGCACCTGTACATTATGCTTATCATCCTAAAAAAATGGTGACTATTCCCAATGAAGAGCTTAATAATCTCAAAGTAAAAGTTGAAAGAAGAAAAGCAGATTGACTGCCACTACACTATATTTGGTGATATAGTTTTTTTTTTTTTTTTTGCTGAGAAGTATATATGTGGCAATATAGATAGTCTTGCCTCTGCAAAATGGATAGACTAATACAAGGAATACCAAACAAGAAGAAAATATGCAGGAGGCAACTTAGATGGCCATATAGGGAAAAGTAGTAGAAGATATGTCGATTGGAGAAAGGAACAACATGGGTAGTCCAATCTTAGTGTTTGCAGTAGCACATGATCTTGTATTAGCAAACACATGCTTGAGAGAGGAATGACACCCAAAAGCACTGTTTGATTGCATTGATTTTGAGGGTTAAAAATCCTTAAACCTCAATTAACCTTTTATAGAGATGGTTCAAACTATGACATGGAAAGAACTATGGTTGCCTTCCTATCATAAGATCATCAGGCTGCCCCTTTAACCCACAAGAGACAATCACCAAAAGCATCACTTTGCTAGCTCGGCATCATTCCAAAAGAAATTCTGTTCCTAATTCTACCATCAAAGCTACAATAATGACAATAGTAGTCTAGCGTTCTCAATAGAAGGTACCCCTAAGCGAAAATTCAAGATCAAATTATATATCCAAGCTCCAAGCCATTAGCAAAAGATAAAATTCTCGAGGATGAAAGGACGCTGAGGCAAGGGAATATTGCCATTCTATAAAATTTAAAAAAAAATTGCAGGAGAAAAGAGAGTCGAAGCAGGCTTGAACAAAATAAATTTGGAGGCAAGTACCACACAAAGGTAGGCGTGGTGAGAAAGACACTTCACAAGGAGGATGTACAGTACAATGTACATAGAAGGTTGGAAAGAAAACTTCAAGAGGGTTACTTTAGAAGGACCTTCTAACGATGGATGGACGGTGTAATGCTACTAGGCAAGATGGTTCACCATAAAAAAATATTACAAAAAAAAAAAACAAAGAGAAGAAGATGGAAATGATCAAGAGAGTCCACTAGTGGCAGTAAAATTTGAAATATCTTTCCTCATGGTCTTGGCGTGTTAGTGTAGCAAGTTATAGGAACACAAACTTCCACATACAAAACAGGTGAAATGACACCCAAAATCCATGTTTCATTGCATTAAATTTGAGGGCTACATAGAAGGTTGGAAAGAAAACTTCAAGAGGGGTTACTTAGAAGGATCTTCTAACGATGGATGGACGATGTCATGCTACTAGGCAAGATGGTTCACCATAAAAAAAATTACACCAAAAAAAGAAGAAGAAGAAGAAGAAGAAGATGGAAATGGTCAAGAGAGTCCATTAGTGGTAGCAAGATTTGAAATATCTTTCCTCAAGGTCTTGGCATGTTGGTATTGCAAGTTACTAGTTCGAAAGGTACACAAAGTTGCGCATACAAAATCTACACTGCAGGGTCAAAAGGCTAAAAAGGCTTAAAATTGTAGATTAAAAACCTTATATGAGTTGGACTGAACAATTCTAGAAATAAAAATTTCAAAAAACCACCAATTAACTATGTAAGTACAAAAATGCCAGAGAAAACAGAGTCCAAGCAGGCTTAAACAAAATACATTTTGAGGCAATACCTCACAAAGGGATGTGTGGTGAGAAAGACACTTTCAAGAAGAGGAGGTACAGTACATCCTACATAGAAGGTTGGAAAGAAACTTCAAGAGGGGTTACTTAGAAGGATCTTCTAACGATGGATGGACGGTGTAATGCTACTACGCAAGATGGCTCACCATAAAAAAATTACCAAAAAAAAAAAAAGATGAAGAAGATGGAAATGGTGAAGAGAGTCCATTAGTGGTAGCAAAATTGAAATATCTATCCTCGAGGTCTGGGCATGTTAGTATTGCAAGTTACTAGTTCGAAAGGAACACAAAGTTGCGCATGCAAAATCTACACTGCAAGGTCAAAAGGCTAAAAAAAAACCTCAAATTGAAGATTAAAAACCTTATATGAGTTGGAGTGAACAATTCTAGAAATCAAAAATTGAAAAACCACCAATTAACTATGTAAGAGCAAAAATGGCTAACATGCTGCGTAAGAGTACATTTAAAGCATAAAAAAGAAAAGAAAAGAAAAGACACTTCAAAGTTGTTCCCTTCCACCCACCAACAAAAACAACGAAAGAAGCCATATGTGCACTGCAATGAGTGTCTGTATTCATACAACCAGTCAGTGAAAATAAAAAAATCAGCCATTGAAATCATCAGTACGGTACTTAAAAATACAACAACTACCCACGCATATAATCCAAACTTGACGATAAAATTTTCTAATCTAAAAGACAAGTTTGAGAGCACTAACCTCAAATTAGAAGAAATTTTGAAACAGCGAAGAACAATGAAATGAAATGGGGTTAGAGAGAGCATGGAGGAAAAGGAATCGATCAAATTAGAGATTCGATTGTAAAGCGAAAAAAAAGAAAGAGTTGCAGACTACAGAGAAAGAGAGAGAACGAGAGAGTTTTGAGTTGAGGTAAACTCAGCTGCGGTGAATCAATGAAATTAGAGATTCGATTGTAAAGCGAAAAAAACGGAGGAGTTGCAGAGTGCAGAGAAAGAGAGAGAACGAGAGAGTTTTGAGTTGAGGTAAACTCAGCTGTGGTGTGGTTCATATGGAAAATAGGACAGAAGAGAGACACGTGGTACGATGGAGGGGTAGTACCGGACAGGAAGGAATTAGGAGGGCGTTTTCGTAAAAGAAAGACGCCTGAGCGTGGGCAAAATGGTCAAAAAAAAATTTGGACCATTTCTCGATTTATGCGTGTCATCCTTGCGCAGGGCCATGCTAATCTTCTCTGTATCGTTCCAATTTTATCGGATGTCCCCGAAGGGTTGCTATGTGCTGCAGCTTCTGCATAGATTAAGTGTAGAGACCTTGTATTTGTAAGCGATGTGGGAGTCCTGCGCATGCGCCCATAATTAACACGTACTGTACATGTGTACAACTTATACGTGTCATACTATTTCGTATATTATTCTAATCAAATACTTAACGCCTACAATAATGGGCTGCTGGGCATTGCTTTTAAATACCTTTTTTTTTTTGGTTTGTTAGGAAATACCTATTCAAATCTTTTTTCTTTTTTCTTTTTGGGTTGAGTTTTTGCCTCATTTTAAATTTCTTTTTCTTAGTTTTGTTATTTTTCAAATAAATATTTTTTTTCTATTCCAAATCTAAATTTTGGGAGGCGGTGATGATGTCGTTGGAGAATTTTGCTCATCTCATTTAAATATAATTTGAGAACGTTTTCTTATTTAAATTCAAAAAAATAATTTAGAGTATGATTAGAATGTAATATATTATGATCTGGTCACACACTAGGTGGATTCAATTGATGAAGTCGGTTCTTCAGTTGTCAATAAAAAAAAAAAAACTTTTATAAATTTCGTAGGCTTAAATTTAAATGTCCTTTTTACGATTTTTTTATAGTTTGTAAACAATTAAACATTTTTACATTATGCTTATCAATAATAACTTAATTCATGGACACATCAAAGATGCTTCATAGTATAATTTCATTATGTGTGAAATGGAAATATTAGTGTGTAGAATGGATAATGTATTTTTTGAGATTTCTTTAATGAATACTTTGTATAGAAGCCTATTTGTGGAGGCCATAGCTCCCTAATATTTAAGAATTAGGTTATGAAACATACATAGAAATAAACCCTTATCCCATAGCTTTAAAATGACATATTAATGATGTCATGACCCGTAAATCGTCCTGTACAGATTAAGGGTCCAAAGCCAGGACATGACTAATTTTAAAGGAAATAAAAATTACTTGACTATTAATAGCTTATTCTGAGAAAGAAAATCACAACCATTCTCCATAAATACCATATTCTATCAAGCAAAAAATGTTTTTGTTCTTTGAAGGCTATGTTTTGTCTTCTAAGCACTATACTTTTCTTGATGGTACCAGTTGCATCTTCTAAGGGCATAATTGGAGGTAGTCATGTGGTTCACTGTCCATGAGCTACTCTCCTTAATTACACAATTACATAGATTACTAACTAAACTCTATCTACTTCAACATATATATATATATGTATGTATAAAAGAAGTTAAGATGTAGTAATAATTCTAGGAGACTTTTACAGCAGAAATCATAGTGCTTCTTGAAGCCTCTTTTATGGGTACTCACAAGTTGATGATTGGGAGAGATTTCTAAGTTGTAGTGGGTTGCCAACCTCGCTCGCATTTTGGAACCTTTGTGTTATGCCAACCATGTGTAAGATTATAGATTTGAATACTTTTTTTTTTTTTTTTTTAGTTTTGATGGGTAAGTATGTATGTATGTATATGTTATTATATTAATAGCGCCTGGCGGGAGCGAACCCATATACCAAAAAAGGGGAATGACTATAAAAATTAAAGTCCAAGTTCCCCACAAGAATTGATATTAGATTCTAAATTCATAGGCCTAACTTCTTTACACCAAAAGAAAAACAATTTTAGAACATTGTCTTTAAAGCACCAAGGGAGAAGCTCCACTCCTTAAAAAATTCTTCTATTTCTCTCCTTCCATATGCTTCAAATAATGCAAAGAGGAGCCATTCTCCACGCAATTCTTAGGTCTTTCCGCACACCACAACATCTCCATCCCAAGGGAACTTCCTTAAGCATGGACAACATTACCCAACTAAGCCCAAACAATGAAAGGCAAAAGATTAAGCTCCACACTTCCGTAGCCATTAGGCAATGAATGGGAAGGTAGTTCATTGTTCCCTCCACATTCTTCGATAAACAACACCAATTAGGAAGGTAATAGCCTCTCTTACATAAGTTGTCCATTGTCTTTATAGGCCCCTGTGCCACAACCCATGCAAAAAACCACTTTCCTAGAAACCCTTGACTTTCAAATAATCTCCCAAGGAAAAACCTCCTCCCCACTTCCCACCAACCTCGTGTAAAAAGAGTGAATCGTGGACTTTTTATCCTTGTTCACCATCCAAATCATCCTATCCTCTCCCATCCCCCCACCTTTGTGATTATTAATCACCTCTATAAGACACATCACTTCCTCTAATTCCCAAACAAGGAAATCTCTCCTAAAGCAAAGATTCCACACCATGTTGCCCCCACCAAATTCATGTACTCCACCACCAAGGCTTCTTTGTTCAACGGAATGTTGTAGAAAGAAGGAAACTTCCTTTTAATTGCACATCTCCACACCAAACATCTTCCCAAAGTCTCACCCTTGCTCCATCTACCACCTCAAACTGAACAAAATTAAAAAAATCATCAATTCCATTGCGAACCACCTTCCATATTCCACAACCATAAGCCTCCAACATCTTCCTAGAAAACCATCACCCTTACTTTGTCACCATGACTTCTTTCTACAAAGCTCGGTTCTCCACTGCAAATCTCTATAGCAACTTCCCTAATAAAGCTTTGTGGAAAATTTTCAAGTCTTTTACTCCCAAACCACGCCTCTCAATGGGAAGCTTTGCCTTGTCCCATCCAACTAGGTGTATTTTCTTCTTTTCCCCCTTACCGTCCCAAAGGAAATCCCTTTAAATTTTTCTTACTTCTCCATCGAGGATGGCATTTAAAGAATTGACATGTAATACGTGGGTTGATTTGCCAAAGTAATTTTTATGAGAGTGACTTTTCCTCCCTTAAAAAGATAATGGCCCTTTAACCCTGTTAATCTTCGTGGAAATCGCTTCACAATAGGATCTTATATAACAACCCATTTCGCAGAAGCTCCTAATGGTAATCCCATATTTGTAGAAGAAAAGTAATCAACATCACATCTAGAACCCCAAGCTAACTTCTCCACCCTTTAGATATCAGCCATTGGGATTACCTCACTTTTACCCAATTTCACTCTCAAGCTTGACACTGTCTCAAAGCAAACAAGCACATACCGAAGATAGCGAAGTTGATTCTCCTCTGCATTACAAAAAATAATTGTGTCGTCCGCAAATAATAAATGGAAAATTTCTCCCCTTTCACCCCTTTCATCCTCCACACTAAACCCCTTTATCAATCTTTCCATCATCGCGTGACATTTTGCTAAAAGCTTTCATTGCCATCACAAAAAGAAAAGGAGATAATAGATTCCCTTGTCTCAAGCCTTGGAAAGATTGGAAGAAGCTCACAGGGAAACCATTTACCAAAATCGAGAAAGCTACCGAAGAAATGCAAGCCCAAATCCATCCCTTCCATCGATTTTAAAACCCATTTTCTTCAATATGAACACAAGGAAACCCTAGTTGACATGATCATATGCGTTTTCAATAACTAGCTTGCTCACCACACATGTTTCTTCTTCTTTTACCTCCAATCAATATATTCACTAGCAATCAACACCACGTCCAATATTTGCTTGTTACTCACAAAAGCATTTTGGCTCTTGGATATAATTTTCTCCATTACCTCCCATACCTTGGCCATAAATATATATATGTTGTCCACCAAGCTAATAGGTATAAAATCCTTAAGATCTTCTACCCCTTCCTTAGCGTCCGAGAAGGGCAAAGCCCAAAAGTACCAAAAATACAAAAAAAAGAGCGGGCACTAAAATTCAAAGCCTAAGCTCCTTAAAAAAAAACCAATAAAAGTGTCCAAATACATAGGATACTCCACAAATCTTTAAAGTACGAAGGAGATTTCTCAATTCTTTCAAAAGTTATCATGTTTCGCTCCCTCCACAAACACCAAATAAGACATAGTGGAGCCATTTTTCCATGCATACTTCAGCACTATACAGTTGCATCTCCAACCCAAAAAACTTCCTTAATTGTGGCTAGCATCGCCCAACTACAATTAAAAAGGGAGAACACCAAATTTCATGCGTCCTTCGCCATATTGCAATGGACAAGAAGATGGTTTACACTTACTTCCTCCTCCTTGCACATGCAACACTAGCTAGGGAGATGGAAACTTCTCTTACGGAGATTATCTATTGTAAGAATGGTGCCCCAAGCTGCTGCCCAACAAAAAAATGTTGCCTTCCTAGTAATCTTAGCCCTCGGAATGAGCTGCCAAAAGTATAGCATTTAAGCTCTTCTCAAAAGTACCACTCCTACAAAGCTGCCCAAAAATCGCCATCATGTCATTTTTAATTACCCCCCAACAATACCGATAAAAACTCATGTAATACCATCCGTGCCAAGTGTCTTATCACTATAACAAAACTATAGGGTTCACTACACCTCCTCCTCAAATGGTCTCTCCAAATCAACTCCAAGTGCTCGAAGTCCGGTCACCACTCACGGGTCTCATTATACAACTTCCTATAGAAATCCGAAATGCCTATAGTCAACATTTTTTTGGGAAACTTTAAGCCTAGAGTCAAAATTAAAAAGTGTTGAACCTATGTTCAATTAAAAACTCACACATATCTAAAAGTGCATCTAACATGAATGCATGATATCTATGTGTGATTATACTTTTCTTGTAGTAGATTTCATGTATCAAGATGTTTGTCAATGATGTTCATCTTTAGACAGACGAAGCTGTAATTTAAGTCCGGCATGATCAAGTCTTCACGAAATGATTTAATAACGTTGTAGCTGCAGCAAAACTTAATCTAACCTAACAATTATAGACTAAAAAAAGACTTTTGGAATGAATTGCCAACACATACAATATTAGAGGGAAATTTTACAATCAATGTAACTCAAATTTCCTAACAAGTAAATTTATCCTTAAAAAGGTGCTTCAGAAATGCGAAGAGAATGGTGCTGTCTAGAGCATTCTGCTAGGAAAACCTTTTGAAATGAAGGGCCTGTTGTTACTTTTTGAAAAATATGATTTTCACTTGTGGTTTCTTTTTAAAAAAATTTTGTAAATGAAAGTGAAATAAAATCAAGAACTATTGGTTTTCTCCCCATTAAATTTGTGATTCTTGCTTAGAATTTCTTATGTTACACTGTATAAAGATTGCGATGGTACAATATATAGAAGGATGAAGTATCTTTTTGTGGCTTGCCACACATTGTCCACTGCAACAAACATAGCAATTGGTTTAAAATTCTCTCTTTTTTTTTTGGGGGGGTGTTGTTTAAAATTCTCGAGTAACTTGAAGGACTCGGTGATTTGTTTTCTTAATTTTTGAAATTTACAACCTCTTAAAAGTTATAGTATCTTGTGAGTCATTCTGGATTTGTAATTACTGAACAGCTTTATGAAATCTTTCATGTAGGGAACGTTACAGGGATCTCATCAAGCAATGCCAAATGATGCATTCAAGCATAGGGACTGGCTCCCTTGCCTACGTCGTGGGGTCCAAAGTTATGGATATGAGGACAATGTCCAGAGATGATGGGGGGAGGGAAGCTGAAGTTAAAAGTAGACAATCTTCCAATGACAATACTTACAAATTAGAGAATAACTATAATTGGGATAACAATTGTACAGATACATCATATACATGCCAAAGGAAAAGCTCCAGTGATTCAGCTGACCTTGTCAGCGTGAGGAGAAGTGTAGATAGTGCGGCATATGACTCTTCTTGTTTTATACCTGCTTCTGGTCCGTACGATTGCATTTCCCTAAAATGTGGGAGTGAAGAGCATGGATCACAATATGTAACTAAAAGTTACTATGATTTTCCTCCTTTACCTGTTACAGATTTGTTTGAGAAAGGTGGCGAAGATAACGAAGGATGTGGATTGCATGATAATAGACTTTCTACACGACGTAAATTGAAATTCGAAGATGACCATATGCACAACTTCTAAATTAATAACAATGAAGATCTAGTTATGGAATCAAATGGTTCACCATCTAAAAATGCCTCACGTCCTATCAAGTCCAAAATTGAAATGGTTCGTCTTGATGTCCATGAACCAGTGTCGTTATCTAATAATCTGAAATACAAAACAGAAATAGTAAACAGACTAAGATATCAGATGTACCAGAAACACCTGTTATAAAGGCAACGACATCTCAAGGAGGGGCTGTTAATGAGGACAAAGTATCCGAGTGGCTTTGGAAACTTTTTCCTGTAATTATTTTATCAAAAATCTCTAGATGATTTCATAATGCCAGCGTTAGTCATCAATTGTTGCATGTTGTAACTTGAAGTTTGACTATAGGTATGAGCAATTTGCTGTCTCCCTTTGCTGTTCTCTTTAAGGATAATGCTGATGCTTTTTGGTGCTTTGAGATGCTTCTTAGGAGAATGGTATTTCTGAACTTGGGAAATTTCCTTATATGAATAATTTTATATTCTTTCTCTTACATATCCTTTTCACACCTCTCCAGCGTGAGAATTTTCAGATGGAAAGTCCAACCGGCGTGATGAAGCAGTTGCAAGCATTGTGGCATATCTTAGAACTCACTGATAGGGAAATGTTTTCTCACCTGTCACATATAGGTGCTGAAAGCCTTCATTTTGCTTTCCGGATGCTGTTGGTACTCTTTCGCCGAGAGTTATCTTTTAATGAGGCTCTTTGTCCGTGGGAGGTTTGTTCTTGTATAATTTTATTTTTTCATCATTGGATATTAATTAGATGTGATGCACATATATGGTATCGGTCGTGGCATAATATATCTGATAATTAAGAATATGTTAAGAAGTTAGAACTGATAGTATGGAATTCAACATTCTTCTGACTGACAACAAAGGTAGAGCCAAGAATATTTTTTATTTTTTTTGGGGGGGGTGTTGCAAGGTAATATCTTGAGATTATCATTCTAAAATCTAAATTAATTAACCCCCCCCCCCCCGCCCACTTTTGCCACTGCTTTCATTGTGTAAGAGATTGTGCCATTGATTGAATGGCAAACTGTAGTTCTTTTTTTTTTTTAGTTGCTAAGGCCTCGTTTGGATGATCGGATAAAAAGGGCCGGATTGGATATGATATATTTGGATTGGATATGAAATAAATATTAAATATCCTATTCCATTGTTTGGAACATGCCCTTATATGCTATTTTATTTCAATTCTATACTTAGATCGATATAATCATTAATAAAAATAATAAAATCATATGAAAATAAAATTTTATGTGACATTAAATTTCTATTCTTAATAATATTTTTTCTGAGATTTTAGAAAAATTAAATTCCTAAAATATATATTTTCAAAATATATGTTTAAAATATATTTTTTTGGAAGTAATCTCCTCCCTCATCTTTCTTTTTTTCTTGTCATAAAAAAAATGATTGAAGCTTTTTATTTTACTTCTTATTCCATTGAGTATGGGATCAAAATAATCACACCACTTTAGTGGGATTATTTTTATCCCACACTAGTGGGATATAATTATAACTAATCTCATCCTAAATAATGTCCAAACATAGGATAGGATATCACGTATCTTATCCTACCCTTCTTATCCCATTAAACAAACATAGCCTAAGTGCATATCCCTGAAATAGTAGGTCAAGATTCTTGTGAGAATATTCTAAAAGCTGGTTATACTTTCTGGAGGGAACCAATTGATAAAGCATGAATATATTTTATTGCTTTTGTGACCAAGAAAGACTCCCCTTAGTTCTTTGTTGTTCTGGCAATAGAAAGATTCTTGGGTCAGTTTTGAAAATTATTCACCCGTCATTGTCTAGGCTACACAATGAACTTAGGAAAGGTGCTATGGCATAACTGTGAGTGGCCTTATTTTCAGTGCATAGTTAGCCCTTGCTTCATGTAGGGGATTGCAATGCTCCCTTGTGCTATGTTTGCCATCTGGATCTGGAGGCACACCCTTGAGGACTTTCTTGGTAGAAGACAAAAGAGAGAAAAAGAAAAAAAATTCCTTTGTATAATTTACTTCTACAGAGAAATTTTCTATAAACTAACAAGCATCCCCTAGTAACATCCATATAGTGTGGGAGCATTAGTGCCTTCGCAACTATGAAAAAATAGTGACGATACATGTATCCTGTTCTAGGTACATGGTTTCATTATTGTGTAATATACTTCAAGGAATTTTCTTATGAACTAACAAGTATAACTAATAATACTATGTAGTGCTTCCAACAACTATGACACACACCTGACTAATACTTGTGTCCATGCCCTTGCTAGATGGTTTTGCTATTGTCAAAATTTAAATAAATGTATTTGCTGCAATGTTACGTGGAACATGGATCCTTATGATATGCAGAACAGAAATGGGAACACAATACACTCCACACTTTAAACGTGATATGATAGGGGGTAGGCTTATATAGATGAGAATTAACATAACTTAAGTATACAAGTTTTTCATATAGTTATAAAAAATTTATTATATTAGAATGAAACGATGTAAAAGCATTGATTTAAGTATACCAATTTATGTTGATGTCTTGATTTGCAGTTGGTCTTTTTCTATTAATTTTCTTTTAAAAGAAAATTTGACGAAAAAACTAAGAAGAAATTTCTGGGATCTCTAAATTTAGTGTTTCAGATCGTAACTATTCCATGCATGAATCTTTTGATGGAAAAATGGCAGGTTACATGGATGGAGCCATATTGGCACAATTTTATTTATTTATTTAATTGCTATTTGGGTAAGGGGGCAGGGAGCATGTTACTGTAGGTAATCAGTTGTGTGTGTTACAAAACAGAGGACTAGTAGATGAAGTTAAAGGAAATACAATAAATGTGAAGAGTAAAGCAAAAATGAGAAGAAGGTACTTCTTGGGTTCTCACATATTTTATTAACTAATAACATTTAAATAGGTAGTACATCAATCTAAAAAACAAAGAAATAGCAACAGACTTTGACCACTAGCTTAAATGTGTAAAACTGACTCCAATAGACTAGGCAACCACAAGCCACGTACTGCAACAATAAAAACAAACTAAGCAAATGCCTAGAGATCTCTAGGACAACACCACAGACCCACTTGAAAGCAACTTTGACCAATTCATTCAATAATCCTTCCCTTAAACTGATGTTTTCAAACATTCAGTTTATCTGGTGAACAAACACCCAACAACTTTCTTAGCTTCAAAACGTAAGCAATTTGAGGGGCTTGGTGAATATATCAGCAACCTGATCTTCACTTTTGCTAGTGGATGAGATCAATTGTTCCATCCTTTATGAGATCTCTTAAGAAATGGTACCTTAAATCTATGTGCTTGCTTCTTCCATGTATAACAGGATTTTTGGAGAGTTTGATTACTGAGTTGTTGTCAGAAAAAACTGCAGTAGGTCCTTGTCTCTTGAAATGAAGCTCTTCAAGAATTTTCTTCAACCATATAGCTTGACATGCACACGAAGTTGCGGCTACAAACTCAGCTTCAATTGTTGACAAAAGTAACAATTGGTTATTTTTTTTAAGACCATGAAATAGCTCCTGAGCCCATCATAAACACATAGCCAGATATGCTTCTTCTATCATCAGAGTCACCTGCATAATCACTGTCAATAAATCCAAACAAATCTGATTTTGCTTCTTTCTTGTAGAACAGCCCCAAATCAATGGTTCCTTTGCAAGTATCGAAAGATCCTCTTGGCAGCTAAAAGATGCATCTCTTTTGGGCACTCCATATACCTACTAATGAGACTTACAACATGCATTATATCAGGCCTTGTTGCTGTCAAATACATTAGACTCCCCACAATTTGCTTGTAAAGTGTGTTGTCAACCTTCATTCCTTCAGGATTTTTAACAAGCTTTAAACCAACCTCAGTGGGTGTACTCACAGAATTGCAATTCTTCATGTGAAACCTGTTCATGATTTCTCAATAGAAGGTACTCCTAAGCGAAAATTCAAGATCAAATTATATATCCAAGCTCCAATCCATTAGCAAAAGATAAAATTCTCGAGGATGAAAGGACACTGAGGCAAGGGAATATTGCCATTCTATAAAATTTAAAAAAAAATTGCAGGAGAAAAGAGAGTCGAAGCAGGCTTGAACAAAATATATTTAGAGGCAGTACCACACAAAGCTAGGCATGGTGAGACAAGACACTTCAAGAGGAGGATGTCCAGTACAATGTACATAGAAGGTTGGAAAGAAAACTTCAAGAGGGTTACTTAGAAGGATCTTCTAACGATGGATGGACGGTGTAATGCTACTAGGCAAGATGGTTCACCATAAAAAAAAAAATTACAAAAAAAAAAGAAAAGAAAGAGAAGAAGATGGAAATGGTCAAGAGAGTCCACTACTGGCAGTAAAATTTGAAATATCTTTCCTTGTGGTCTTGGCATGTTAGTATAGCAAGTTATAGGTACACAAACTTCCACATACAAAACAGGTGAAATGACACCCAAAATCCATGTTTCATTGCATTGAATTTGTGGGCTACATAGAAGGTTGGAAAGAAAACTTCAAGAGGGTTACTTAGAAGGATCTTCTAACGATGTAATGCTACTAGGGCAAGATGGTTCACCATAAAAAAATTACACAAAAGAAGAAGAAGAAGAAGAAGATGGAAATGGTTAAGAGAGTCCATTAGTGGTAGCATAATTTGAAATATCTTTCCTCAAGGTCTTGGCATGTTGGTATTGCAAGTTACTAGTTCGAAAGGAACACAAAGTTGCGCATACAAAATCTACACTAAAGGGTCAAAAGGCTTAAAAAGCCTTAAAATTGTAGATTAAAAACCTTATATGAGTTGAAGTGAACAATTCTAGAAATCAAAATTTGAAAAACCACCAATTAACTATGTAAGTACAAAAATGAAAGAGAAAACAGAGTCCAAGCAGGCTTAAACAAAATACATTTTTAGGCAATATCTCACAAAAGGATATGTGGTGAGAAAGACACTATCAAGAAGAGGAGGTACAGTACATACTACATAGAAGGTTGGAAAGAAACTTCAAGAGGGGTTACTTAGAAGGATCTTCTCACGATGGATGGACGGTGTAATGCTTACTACGCAAGATGGCTCACCATAAAAAATTACAAAAAAAAAAAAAAGATGAAGAAGATGGAAATCGTGAAGAGAGTCCGTTAGGGGTAGCAAAATTGAAATATCTATCCTCGAGGTCTGGGCATGTTAGTATTGCAAGTTACTAGTTCGAAAGGAACACAAAGTTGCGCATGCAAAATCTACACTGCAAGGTCAAAAGGCTAAAAAAAAACCTCAAATTGAAGATTAAAAACCTTATATGAGTTGGAGTGAACAATTCTAGAAATCAAAAATTGAAAAACCACCAATTAACTCTGTAAGAGCAAAAATGGCTAATATGCTGAGTAAGAGTACATTTAAAGACACTTCAAAGTTGTTCCCTTCCACCCACCAACAAAAACAACGAAAAAAGCCATATGTGCACTGCAATGAGTGTCTGTATTCATACAACCAGTCAGTGAAAATAAAAAAATCAACCATTGAAATCATCAGTACGGTACTTAAAAATATAACAACTACACAGGCATATAATCCAAATTCAAAAACAGAAAAAGAACTTGACGATCAATTTTTTAATCTAAAAGATAAGTTTGAGAGCACTAACCTCAAATTAGAAGAAGTTTTGAAACAACGAAGAACAATGAAATGAAATGGGGTTAGAGAGAGCATGGAGGAAAAGGAAACAATGAAATTAGAGATTCGATTGTAACTGAACAGGAAGTGAATATGAAGTTGCAGAGAAAGAGAAAGAGCGAGAACGAGAGAGTTTTTGAGTTGAGCCTAACTCAGCTGTGGTGTGGTTCATATAGAAAAAGTACAGAAGAGAGACGTGGTACGATGGAGGGAATCATCGGAAAGGAAGGAATAGGAGGGCATTTTCAGTAAAAGAAAGACTGCCCTGAGCATGGGTAAGAGATTCGATTGTATAGCGAAGAAAACAAAGATGAATTTGCAGAGAAAGAGAAAGAGAAAGAGAAAGACAGAGAATGAGAGAGCAATGAAATGAAATGGGGTTAGAGAAGGCATGGAGGAAAAGGAAACAATGAAATTAGAGATTCGGTTGTAAAGAGAAGAAAAAGAAGATGGAGTTGCAGACTGCAGAGAAAGAGAAAGAACAAGAGATTCGATTGTAAAGAGAAGAAAACGAAGATGGAGTTGCAGGGTGCACACACACAGAGAGAGAGAGAGAGAATAGAAGAGTTTTGAGTTGAGGTAAACTCAGCTGTGATGTGGTTCATATGGAAAATAGAACAGAAGAGAGACACATGGTACGATTGAGGGGCAGCACCAGAAAGGAAGGAATGAGGAAGGCATTTTCGTAAAAGAAAGACGCGTGAGCATGGGCAAAATGGTCCAAAAAAATTTGGACCATTTCTCGATTTATACGTGTCATCCTTGCGCAGGGGTTCTGTATCATTCCAATTTTATCGGATGTCCCCGAAGGGACGCTTTGTGTCGTGGCTTCCGCATGTATCAAGTATAAAGAGCTTCTGATTGCAAGCGATGTGGGATTCCTGCGCATGCGCCCATAATAAAATACGTACGGTATTAACATTGTACTATTCCATTTATTATTCTAATAAAATACTTAACGCCTACTGGGCATTTCTTTTAAATACCCTTTTTTTTTGGTTTATTAGGAAATACTATTCAAATCTTTTTCTTTTTTCTTTTTGGGTTGAGTTTTTGCCTCATTTTAAATTTCTTTTTCTTAGTTTTGTTATTTTTCAAATAAATATTTTTTTTCTATTCCAAATCTAAATTTTGGGAGGTGGTGATGATGTCCAATAGCTTGAAGAATTTATTTTATATAAAAATAAATTTAATATAAATAACTTTTTTTTTATTTTATATAAGAATAAATTAATATTTTTATTAATATTTATTTGAAATATGAAAAAAACTGGTCAAAATTTTAAAAATTGAAAGAAAAAAATTTGAAATGGATAATTTTATTATCTTAAATAAAAAATTAATTAAAATGAATATTTGTGTATTATTAAATAAAATAAAATAAAAATTCATATAATTTTAAAATTTTCATAAAAAATTAATATAATTATAAAAAAAAAATTGAAAAAATTAGTATAATTTAAGTCCAAACTTTATTTTAATCAGGTGATGACAAAAACTATAGGTATATGTGTGAATCTGGCCAATAGGTGTCTAACCTAGTTTGCTTCTTTTTATTTTCATGAATACTTGTATCGAAGCATGTGGAGCCATACTCCTAATATTAGGTATGAACACATAGCATAAACCCGTACCTTAGCTTTAAAGTGACATCATATGTTCAGACCGAACCACCGTGCGGATGAAACCCTGATGAGCGCCGTGAGCCATCCCCGCCAAAGTCCTTATTTAAAATTACATGTTATGACATTAGCCGATCCATTATCATTAGCAGAGTATACTTATACATGCCAAAATGAAAATAAATGTTTAATTTACAGATCCTCAAAAAAATAAAATACCCAAGACGTGAATATATAGGATAATTAAGATGACTATGAATTTAGTCTATTATATTATAAGCAAAAGCGTCCACTATACTTGTAAAATGACAACCTGCAGCAATATGTGGTGTCTAGTCGGTATGTACACCCGTTGGTCCTTCAATATCTTGTTGTCTTAAAAAAAATCATATCTAGAGTGAACTTATTTAGCTTAGTAAGTAAACTCCTCGCTCAGCTATGGGTCAAGGTTAGTCTAAAAGAAAGATAGTGAACAATAGCAAGCGAAGAATAATATCTCAATAGTATGCGAATGATAGAATGTCACACTAGCCAATCACCAAGAATATAAATCAATAAAACTAACCTGTAGGTCCTAGAGGCATATCCCATGATAGAATAACAAATCAATAATAGGGATCGTCCTGTACAATAAATAGTTGCCACAATAACAGAATAACAATCCAAATCCAAAGATAAGGAGGCAAGCACATCAACAATCAAATAATATGTCAACAAATAAACCACGGACCAACTCGTGAGGCGTATCTAGAATAAAGAGTACATCATCAAAGTAGGCTTGCAAGCATATCAATGATTCATGAGTGCATCATCGGAATATTAATAAACGATATGAGATACTAACAGAACAAATGCTGACACATATAGGGCCCAGCATACCCTCAAAAGCGCTCATCCAGGCCCACTCCCCCTTTGGACCACTAGATAGCACTAGAACTCTGTACATATATCATGTCCTCTAAGGACTAGGTGTTGGGCTTATCCCCAAACACCGACCCCTACGTCTTCAAGCATCCGTGAATCAAATGGACATTGTGACCTGATCACAACTCCAAGGTACTCATAAAAAATATCATGATCATCATAATTCCATAGGCAATGAACATATTTGTGGAATAACAAGTTCTTAGCAGTGAGAGGCACAATAATTTTCCTAACATCCAAGCAAGTATAGAAATGACAGATAAACAAGTAAGGATATTGGCAATCAAGATCTCAACGAATCAACAATATAGAACAAGTATCAAATTATGAAGATCTTCAATGTCAGGCATGTATAGATTACAAATTGGCAACATCAAGAAATAACTGTGACATGACTAGGAATACCACATATTAGAGTTCGAATTTACTTACTTCAAAAATAGCTTATTCTCCCTTCACGAGGAATTAAACTTCTTTTTCCATTGCTTTGGAAGAACCTATAATCAAGAAATAATATTCAGTATTCATAAACTAACCTGATTTATTTATGAATTTACTGTATTTTAACCTCATATGTCGTATTTTTAGTCCATTGGCTTATTTTTCTCCTCTTGGTAGCATCGTCGTATTTTTAGTGTATCCTAAAAATAGCCTATTTCATGTATCAATATTTTATATATTTAATTTGGCAAAACAGACTCTACCGTCGAGTCCAAAACATCGAAAAACTCTAAAGTATATATTTTCATAATTTTTGGGGGTCGTTTGGTATCATTATTTGGCTTTCAGAACATTTTGGGATTAACCCAATTCGTTCCGTTCATATTTTTTGGAATTTAATTTCATAATTTAGACTCTGCCATTAAGTCTGGAATACCCAAAAATATTGGGTTACACTATCTTTTTATTTTATTTAAACTCTAGGAATATTTTATTAATTTAAATTCATTAAATTATTTTAATTAATTTAATCATAATATTATATATTATATATTTATTTACGTAGTATTTTAACCAAGTGCCTTAGTAGTACAGTGGTTCCTATGCTTGGTATAAGCTTCACATGCACACACGCGTTACGTGGGTCGAATCCCATTGACCGTACTATTCTCTTCTTCCTTTTTTTTTCCTAATTGGTTTAGATCTAAACAGTGGATAAATTTAATACAGGGATAGGATATCCCTGTTCCAATCAAGGCTATTAAATCAGATCTCTTATCTTTGCCAAACAACTCTAATTCAGTTTTAAAATTAAAACAAACCCTCCCAATACGACGCCATTCTATTTAGACCACATGTGTGATTGTTGCCCTAATTGTTGGTTTTATTCAAGTTTTATTTCGTGGAGTTCCAGAACTTTGATTTGTCTGATTTTTGCTCCTATGGACTCCTAGGATCATGGGGGTTCATTTGGCATTGGTTTGGGGCGTCAAATTAGGTTTAAAAGCTCCATTGGAGCTTCATGTCCATTACTGCAATTAGCTTAGTACATGCTCATTTCTTCATAAAAATGAGTAAGGTTTGGTCTGTTATGACCCTTATACCATGGGGAGTCGATCCCCATTCTAAAACTAGGGTTTGGTGTTCAAATGGAGAGGTTGTCTCTCCAAGCCACGACCTACGATTCGTGATTCCATGGCTTCCCTTTGAGCTTCGTGGTCACTGAACCACTATTTTTATGACCCTCACAAGACTTAATTTAGGTTCCAACAAGCCAAATTCAGTTTGGCTTTAGTTAGTTTAGACCTGCTCCAATAGAGGTCTATCAATAGGTGGTTATGTACAGGCCTACTGTTTTTGGGTTGTCTTGGGTCCAAATCTTACCCTTAATTCTAAGGCAATAACATCAAGGATCATGCATGTATCTTAGGACCACTTTGCAACACAAAATTACCCTTTTAAACTAAAGAGAAAAAAAAAAAAAAACAAACTTTGAAGTTTTCTACCTTCAATGATGATTCCTCCTTCAGTCTCAAGCCACTGAATTCCCCAGGGTAAGCTTCTGTCTTGCATGCATGAATCTCTTGCTTCTTCGTCTTCTTCTTCTTTCCTGCACTTCCTCTCTCTTTCTACATGCACATATACAACACACACACACACACACTAAACACACACTCGCTTCACTCACACTCACAAAACACAAGGTCTGTTTTTATACATTATACGCACATACAACACATGTTATATATATATATATATATATATATATATATGGCTTACATCAGCTTAGGGTGTTGCATGAAATACAATTGACTAAGGAGGCGATCCAATAGGATGCTGCTACCTCAATTTTGAGCATGCTGAATTTGGGATTTAGTAGGGCATAAATACATATCTTATGTATTATATTGCACAAAAGTGCATGTAGCCCAGTTTGCTTTCTTTTTGGGCTTTTGGTTTCTCTTCATTTTTGGTCTAGAGTTCAAACCCTTGGTCATCCCTTTTTGCCTCATTTTTTCCCCTTTTCCCCCTTATGCCTTGTTTAGCAATTTTTAGCATTATTTACCATATTTTTACATTGTGTCTTAATTGATTTAAAAATCTCTTCGTATTCCCTCTTTGCTTTTTAATTTTGTACACAAAATTCTTTATGTCGTAAGCGTTTATTTTTAACACGTTACATGTATTTCATTTATACTAAAAATACATCACATTTATCGGTGCTTTGTAATTAAGTTTCATTTTATTTGCACATCACTCTAATTTGCCCAATTTTCTCAGTAACATTTACGGCCTTACTAATTTCAATTTAAAATGAATAAATTAATATATATTCAATCTCATAAAAGTGTCATTATAATAATTTACTTTGCCTAATTGAGTCAGAGTATTACAAATGACTTTGGTGTGGTAAAAAAATGAGTCAGTTATGATTATTTTATCAAACTAGTACAAATTTTGACTATTAAGAACTGTTTGGTCCATATTTGGAGCTTATGATAGTGTTTTTGAGTTCGTACAAATTCCAATAAAACTAGACTTGATATATTATATGTCTATAAAATTTCATTGCAAAAGAATGTGGTATTTGAGAGATATTGGATGTTGAATACGAGGAAGCTACACATCAAACTTGCTGAGCAACAGGGTTGCAACCTAAAGAGCAAGCGATCAACCGATTGATGATCCTCTTGCATCGTTCAGTTGGAACAAGGTTCTAGAAATGCTAGAAAATGGGTCTTAAGGGTGGCAATTGACCCTGAGACATAGTTAAATAGTAGGGGTGTCAATTTTTAACACGACACGAAGTTAATGGGTTTGGGTTTAGCATAAATGGGTTTGGGTCATAAACGGGTTGACACGTATAACACAATTAATAAATAGGTCGGGTTTGGGTTTTACTAGCGTCAACCCGTTTAACACGACTTAACACGTTTAATTATAAAATATATTATGAGTTAAGGTAATTCATCTCACATCAAATATTTATCAAGGTTTTGAGATTTTTTATTTATAAAAGAGGTTTTCACTTTGATTTGGCCCATATCCAAAGTTACTAAAGTTGAAAATTATTTATACATATTAAAAGATAGGTGAATTTTTTTATTTAAAAAATAAAAAAATTAAAATAAACGGGTTAAGTGGGTCGACACGTATAACCTGTTTAATAAATGGGTTGGGTTTAGGTTTTAAAACTTGACATGATTAGTTAATAGTGTCGGGTTAGGATTCACACATATTTTCGAATATGTATGCCTTGACATGACCCGAATACGACACGATAATACGAATTGACACCCCTCTTAAATAGAGACTAATAAAAGATAATTAATGATTAGGGTGTTCACCTTTGGGTCTTTGGACTTGGGAAGTGACATCATGGGTTTTCAGAAATCATATAAAGTTCTCTTTATATATTTTAAATATTTCAAAAGTATATGTAAACTTTGGAATATATCTTGTCAATATAGCATAAGGCAGTTGATAAAAAAATATTAATAATTTTCTGAAGTAATTTATTAAAATTCATATCTCTATTCCAACAACTTTTGTAATTCTTTTGAAATGCCTGTATTTTTCTTAATCTTTAATTTGTAGGCGTTCTTGTAAAAATTTGTTTTTGGTTATTAAATTTTAGAAAATTATATTGAGAAGCTTGGTGTGTTATAATTTTTAAAAAGTAATTTTAGATAAAATAGAAATGTTCGGGTTACTTTGAAATATTAATAAATTCAAGGGAGGTAACATAATTAGAAAATTTGACTAGCTACATACAGACGATGTATAACTCATGTAGCAACGCATATATTATTAGAAATTATATTGAGAAGCTTGGTGTGTTATAATTTTTGAAAAAGTGAAAAAAGGCTTATTTTTAGATTAAATAGAAATGTTCGGATTACTTTGTAATATTAATAAATTAGAGGGAGTTAAAATAATTAGAAAATTTGACTAAGTAAATGTAAATATTCATAATCTCCACACATGCCCAATTAAGAAAAATCCAAATGTGAAGACAAAAATAGTATAGGTCTTAAAGGAGCTTTTATGATGTCCCAAGTCCAGGTGAGAAGATTAGAGTGCATGATCGAACACCGAAACCTTCAAAAAAAAAATTGGTTGCACTCTAGAAAATTTTTCTTCATTTATATTCAGCGTATACCTCGAAACATACTTGTCATAACCGATTATGTGGAGTAATATTTGATCAGACCATAACATAAAATGTTTTGAAATTGAGTAAGGGTAAAAGAGAGTCACTGTCTTGAAATTGCGTTTGGATATAATTTTTTAATTGAGTAAAAAATGTGGGAATGTGTCTGGTTATTAATTTTACAATAGTGAAAATGTGTTTAGTTATGGTTTTTATAATAGTAAAAAATGTGAAAATTTGTTTGGTTATGATTTTTTTTTCAATATTAATTATAAAAATTTATTTGGAAAATACAACTTCAATTTATTTTTAATTTATTTATTAAAATTCACTTCAAATTGCTTTCACCATTGCCTTTAAACTCAATTGCTTCCATTGACACCATCATCTTTAAAATTGTTGAATTTCGCTACATTGATTTCTATTGCCCAAATATTCACCATAGAGAAGGGTAGGGTGGGTGAATAGGGTATTTTGTAAATATTTGCTACTTTTACAAACTTTAAAAATAAATGTTGAAAATGCAAAAGTATGTAAAGAGTAGAGAGAGAGAGAGAGAGAGAGAGTAAATACAATGATTTACGAGGTTTAAAAAACTTTCTACGTCCTCAATTAACTATCCCCACTTGAATTTTTTCACTATTTTGATCTCCTTGCAAGTAGAGGTCAAACCTTTATAACAAGCACTCCTCACTCTTTTCCTAGCAAAATATCTCATTTTGCCTCACAAGGGTAGCATTTACCCATAGATCTCACCAAAATGAAAAAATACAAAGAGTTTTACCAAAGAATCCTTTCTTAAGAGCTGAATGGTAAAATATAAGTTCACTCTCTAATGATTGATCAATAAATTCTTGAATATTTAAGAGCTGAGAACTTTGAGATCTAAAATTGAAAATAAATAAGATCTCAAGTCACTAGAAGGATTTGAATGTAAGAGTAAGTTTGTGAATGTTATAGATAACAATAAATGCTTACAACAACCTCTATTTATAAGCTTTAAAAGAATATAGTCGTTTGAATTTGAATCTAGCCATTTCTCCCATTCAAATCTGTTTAAAATTTGAATTTTAAAATGTCATATTGACAAATTCATCATTCATTCAACTAAATCATAATTCAGTTGACTAAAGAACTCGACTGGTTTGTTTAGAGGGCTAGAGGTTAATCTTTGTAAAAATCTATTCAGTCGACTAAGTCTTAGGTCTAGTTAACTGACTTTTCCAGTATGATTTTGTTGACAAAAGGCTTAAGTAATTCAGTCGAATGAATGCTCAATTTGGTCGACTGAATTTGACAGTGCGTTAGGGCCTTGTGAACAAAAAAACATGTTCAATTGACTGAGTCTTGGGTCCAATCGACTGAATCTTTTAGAGACAAAGTAGACATATTTTTATGAACATGATTCAATCGATTGAATTGAGAACTTAATCGATTGAATCTAACAGTTTTGCTTCAGTACTTATTTTGTTTAGTGTTTTCTTCTTTTCAAACACTTTGATTTTTCAAAGCTTAGTTTCTAATAGTGTTATACTTTTGCAAAATCATTATGTTGATTGATTTTAGTTGATCACTTAAATACTTTAAGTATTATGTTTTTATCAATTGATGTAGAACAAGTTGTAGAAGCTTTTGAAGAACAATGGGAACGCTCCAAATCCTATTCCAAGAACAAGTACTAGTAGATGCAGAGTTAGTCAGTCACATGTTTGGGAACGGAGACCCTACCTTGGCCTAAAATGGCCAGACGGACAATACTAATCGCTCTGCCATGACAGAAGCTGCCTCGATGCCAAACGACTTCGTTTAGGCCTCCAATTTGACTTTTTTGCCATTTATAGTAGGTTTTGATATTGAAATTACTTTGTTTAGGGAAGTTTGAATTAACTTCTGTTTGCGGCTATTATTTCCTAGTTTGATATGGTTTCTAGTTTTCTAAAAAGCCCTAATTTTTATTAATTTTGAAATTTTTCTATTTTTCAGAATTATTCTAGTTTCCTTAATTATAAAAGGACTAGTATAAGGAATTAATAGATTCCTATTCAAATTAGTAGTAGTCTTAGCCTATATATATATATATATATATATATGATGTAAAGTAGTCTTTATTATTCAGATTATCAATAATATATTTCTGCTTAGAAATTTGAGATTTGTTCTCTTTGGGTGAGGAGTCTCCTTTGTTCTTAGTTACTAAGGAATTCAACGTGTTTGATTCTTCTTACACGTTCCGCACTGCGTTATCAATCAATCCTAGATCACGCACAAACCCAAAATAAAAGAGAACAAACGTCTTCACTTGATTCCTTAGGTATGAGTGCTTCAATTGTCTTGAGTTTGACTTGATGTTTAACCTTGTGAGAATGTCTCTATGATGTTGTCCTTTTCATTTTTAGTCAAAGCTTAGTCAAC
The DNA here is from genome assembly GCA_008638375.1 of Nyssa sinensis. Classification (NCBI taxonomy): domain Eukaryota; kingdom Viridiplantae; phylum Streptophyta; class Magnoliopsida; order Cornales; family Nyssaceae; genus Nyssa; species Nyssa sinensis. The sequence goes on along the minus strand of CM018043.1, from coordinate 46,047,563 downwards.
TATCCTTTGAGCTTATTGACCTATTAGGATTGGCACTTAAAGTAGATCGTTGATCCACACCATCAATGCCTTGTTATCATCAAAATTACGAGAATGCCCATGGTTTAAAACCTTTTAGGGCCCAACATAAGTTATTTCACAGCATGTTATAGCCATGAACTTGTACTTTTCTTCTGCTGATGATCTTGACTCGATTGTTTGCTTTTTTTGATTTCCCTAAAATAAATAAATCTCCAAGAAGTAAACAACAACTTGTGAGTTTCATTACAATGTGCCCAATCTGAATTACAAAAGGCTTTTAATTGTATTGAGTTTGATGATGTCAAGAATATTTCTTAACCTGGTGATTGTTTCAAGTACTCTGAAACTTGATGTGCTAACTCAGTATGTGGCTTTTTTAGGTTTTTCATAAATTGGCTTAAAACATGTACAATATACATGATATCAAAATGAGTAATTGTTAGATAAATTAATCTTCCTATTAATCAATGGTAGGAAGAAGGATCCTCTAAAAGTTGTCCCTCACTTTAACTTAGCTTAAGATATTGCTCTATTGGTAATTTTGTTGGCCTTGTTCCTATAAATCCTATATCGTTAGGAATTTCAAGAGAATAACTTTTTGTGATAGAAATTCTTTTCCTCGAATGGGCAACCTTTATTTACAAGTGATACTTGAGATTCCCAAGATCCTAAAGTTTGAAATGAGAATAGAGAAATTGTTTTAATAGACTACAAGTTATTGCTAGTTAAAATAACATCATCTACATAAACCAAGATTGTAACTGAAGGAATCACCATTAATGGGATGAATAAAGCATAATCAGCTTTGGATTGAATATAACCTGTAACAAGGAGAGATTCTAAAAATTTGATGAACCATTAACAAGATGCTTATTTTAGTTCATAAAGTAATTTGTTGAGTCTACATACCCTTGTCTTCACCTTTCATTTTAAGCTTGGTGGGAGATACATATAAACATCTTCATCAAGATTGCCATGTAAAAATGTATTATTGATGTTGAGTGATGTAAGCTTGAACAACTATCAATTTAGCCACTAGTGTAAAAGTGTATTTGTAATTGAGGCCCCATTGTATTTATATCATTTTGCAAGCAATCCAGCTTTATAGCACTCAATTGTGCCATTGTAGTTGTATCTAATTTCGAGGACGAATGTTTTTTTATAAGGGGTGGAGATTGTGAGGACCTTAAAAAATTATCAAAGGGAAATCCGATAAATTGCCAACATAGACTGAGGTCAGACTGGAAATAAATTGAAGATGTGCCATATGGACTGTGAAATGAATGTATAAGTCATCAATATGACATAGAAAACCTTAAATGGAATTATGATGATTTATTCGGGACTAATGTGAGCCACGGGGCCACATAGTCATCTATGAGATGTAGATAAATATGAAAATCCAAACGATGGAATACAGGCTACATATTTGGAATCAGAGCATCGAAATTAGTTAGGGTGCCAACTTTGGTGCGATTTTGAGATAGTTTCAATTCAGGCATGTGTGCGCACACAGTTAGTCAATTGGCCATGTGACACATCGGGATGCGTGCAAGGCTTCTCCAAAAAGCTAAGTGAAGGTCCTAGAAGGGGACGTTTGTTAAGAGTACGGTGGTGGAAAAGGCATGTTAATGTGTGTGAGGGTGCATGGTAGAGGGATTTGGATGGAGTGATGGGACACATCACTCCAATCAATTTTTCTTCTTTGTCCTCTTTTTCCTTACCCTTTTTTTTATCCTTTCCCTCTCTCCCATGCCAACTCTGACTCTCTCTCTCTCTTTCTCTCTCTCTCTCTCTCTCCCTCTCACCCGAAATGGAGTTGTGTGCTTAAAAGAGAAGAAAGCTATACAACCATGAGAGGAGGAGAGATCAAGAGTGCGTGATATAATGTGTGCGTTAGTGTGTGTTTATGTTTGTGTGCATGCGTGTGTGTGTGTGTAACACACACTGTGTGAATCGCAAAATAGAAGAAAAGAAGAAAAGAAATAAGAGAGGAAGAAAATAAAGAAAAGAATAAGAAAATGAAGAAGAGAAAAGAGAAAAGCGAAGTAGTACCAGGGACAAAGGTTCGACAACCATGGAAGCTCTCTCTCTCTCTCTCTCTACGATTTTTCTCTCTACAGAATAGGTAAGGACTTTTTATCATTCTTTAGACTTGTGTTGTGGATGGTTGGGACCTTGTATGCTTGTGAGTGTGTTCATGTATGTATATGTGTGAATATAATCTCTGTGTAGTGAGAGAAAGAAAACTAAAATGGGTTCTCTTGGATCGGGACATATTGGGTTGTTTTGAACCATGAAAGGCTCTTTGATAGATTGTAGGAACCTTGGTGAGTGATTTCAGAGGGAAACAGAAAAGAACAGTGGTCAAAACAGGGAGTAACTAAGAAACTTTAGGAGTCACCGAAAATTTTGACATCTTTGGAAAAACCATGATTGGATGGCTTTTGAGCCTTGAAAATTGATCCAAATGGAGTTAAAAAGGGTTTAGGGAGATTTAATGTAATACATTGACCCAAATTGTAACTGAGCGAACCATGTAAACCTGAGCCAATAGGGTTTTATGTCATGATATCGAAAGGAACGGACGGTTGTGAAATTTAAATAGTTTCGAATGTACGGATAATGACAGGGCGATGCCCGAGCAAGCCAGGTACAAATATCGAAATAAGAATAAAAATACAAATAAAATAAAAATAAAATAAAAGAAAAAGGAAAAATAAAATAAATAAATAAATAAAAATAAAAATCATGTTTTATATATATATATATCACACACTCATATATTCACTTATAGCTATATATAAATATATATACACGTATATATATATGTAGTTGACTATATATAAATCTATATCCATGTTCAATATATATATATATATATATATATATATCTATGTTAACTACATATATATGTAACTTACAAGAATTAAGGGATATAAATAAGGGAAGGGGAAGGTTACAAAAAAACAAGAAGGGAAGGTCAAAGGAGGAGGAAGGAAAGCAAAGAAAAAAAAAAAAGAGGAAAAGAAAGAGGAATAGAGGAGAGAGGAAGGCGGCACAGCTACTGCCACATATATGTATGCATGTTATGCATTTAACCTTAATGAAATTGAAGGAGAGGACTAGAGAGTTGACGAGGTAGCAGTAGCTATGACTGAAAAGAAGAGGAAGGGAAGCAACCTTATAAGGTAAGTTGAAAATTTTTTACAGTGAATTTATTTTCTGGGTTTTTTTTATAAACTTGCTTAAAGCTTAGAAAAAAATATATAGTTAAATTCTATGAAGAAAATGAAACACATAGGAAGAAACCGCATGTAAAATGGTAAAAAAAATGAAGAAGATATTGAGGTTTATCGGAAAGTTTAAATTTAAAAAATTTGAGTTTTGATTGTGTTTAAGGAGTTTATATTGATATATAGGGCTTAAATTATGTTTTATGGTATTTAGAGGTAAAAAATAGCCTTAAAATCAAGAAAAAATGAAGAAAAAAAAAAATACATGGGAGTGAAATCTGGTCATCGACGTCGGAGGGGATGATCGGAACTGCACTGTTCAAGTCACTGAAAATGAGTAAGGGGGAGAAGAGGGAAGGGGTGCTGGGTCATAGGCCGGTTCAGTCTTGGGTTGGGTCGGGCCTCCCAGGTGCAGTGGTGACCCGACATTATTGGGGCCAATGGGTTGATTTCCTGTTTATTTTTGTTTTAAAAAAGAGGGGGGAACAGTGCAGCCAAGGGGTTTCGAACCCCAGTGCCTACACGCAGGAAGCACTTATGCCAAGGCAGCTCACCACCATGCCACAAGGGCACTGTGGTCAAATATGCAAAGGATATATATATATATATAATTCATCACTTAAATTAACTAATTTAATTAGTTCCCGATGTCCGATTGAGTCATGAGAATAGTATAAATTTACTATTTTGGACCTTCTGGATCCAATGGTGAAGTCCGTTTCATGAGACAGAGTCCCAAAAAATAAAATACCCATAGAGATGCCAAAATGACCAAAATGCCCCTAAGTCAAATGTGAGTCAAACGGACTCCGATTAAACTAAGTAAATAGTAAATTTTTATTATTTCAAACCTTCTGAACTTAACAGTGAAGTCCGATTTGTGAAACTAGGTCCCGAAAAATAGAGACATGTGAAATGACCGTTTTGCCCTTTTCGGTATAGTAGTTCGAATTAAAAATCGTGAAAGCCTAAATTGACTTTCTTCGACATTCCGGACTCAATGGTAGAGTCTAAATTAGTAAAAGAGATACTTAAAGTAATGGTATACAATTTGATAAATGACAGCAGAACTGAGACAGGTTTATCGATGTATAGACAAGTCAAAGGGAAATGAGAAAATTACGGAGTACTAAAGTAGATAATACGGATTATAGGTAAGTAAAATCCTATCGCTTACAGGTGATTTTTCAAGCCACATTCTTTCTATTACTGCCAAATTTTGTACTCTTTTACGAACCAATTGTTATTGTTCCACAATTGATATTGTTCTATCTTGTGGTTGTTATTGACTGCGATATCATAATTGTTGTGTTATGTCTTGAAAGGCCTATTGTTATATGTCCATGCATGTTATTCCATGTTTATACACTTCTTATGAATTACAAGAGAATCATGATTTAATTGAATGTCGGATTTGTGCTCAGTCACAATATCCATCCAATGCTTTATGAGTTGGCAGGACCTTCGGGTCGATTGATAGGACCTACGGGTCGATTGATAAGACCTTTGGGTTGATTGACAGGACTTTCGGGATCGATTGACAGGACCTACGGGTTGAATCCGTGAACAAACATATGAAAATGAGGGCGTTCTTACGCATGGAGTTATGAGGGCATTTTATATTTATTGAGGTTAAAAGGGGGTATGTTGGGCCCCAAAAGACCGAGGATCTGCCAACCAGAGTACATGCATCACTTATGTTCGACTGATATGTTTACGTTTATTGGATTCATAGGATGTGTGTCATTCCCTATGAATAATCCTATGTTGACTGTTCACTCATTGGTTGTACTTGATTGTGATCGATTTATTATGGCAGTATTCTTATGTTGACTGATGTTTATTGAGCTTTCTATGTTCATGTTATACCCTTACTCATGCTTGATTATTGTGACTTACTGTTCATTAGCCATTGTGACATTTTACCGTTAACTATAACTGTTTCCATGATTGGCTATCATGTTCACCCTATGAGTTCACATTTTTCTATGTTAACCCTAACTCGTGTTGGAGATGGGCTTTTACTTACTGAGTTTTGTTTAGCTCACCCCAACTTACTATTTTTCAAGTAAGGATGTTGCGAAATCACAGTGGGAGTCCAAGAGCATAGGGGGGCAGTTTGAGGATTATGTTAGAAGTAATGTTAGAAGTTTCTCCCATGTACTCACCACCTAAGAAGTGGTTGTATGTTATGTTTATATCGGTTTACAATTTTTCATTGTTAAACAATATTTCGTATTAAGGCTTCTACTAATTTACTGTTAAGTTACATTATATATTGTTATCATTGATACAAAGAACGAAAAAAAGTAGGAACGGCCATTGGGTCGGCCTCGCGATTACAAGATCCGCATAGGGTGGGTTTCGGGTCGTGACATTTAAGATGAAAAGCCATGAGAAAAAGTGTAAGAAAAACTAAGAAACAGGGTTTGAAGAATTAGGTTTCTAACGAAACTTCGACGAGTTCACTAGAGAAGACGAATTGTTCCGGCACCCGCGGTAGTCAACGCTAGTGTTGACCTGGTCAACGGTCAAACCGGGTCGGGTTGTTGGGTATTCGGGTCGGCTCAACAAGTCAGACTGGGTCAACAGGTTATGTGGTCTTAAGGACTGTTTGGCTGTGCATGTTTTGGAAACCTGATTTTGGTTAAAGGTTCAAATGAACCGGTTCAAAATTAATAAGGACTCATTGTTGAACTAGTTCAAAAGAAATAAATTATGAAATTTCCCCTCCCTTTAATATATTGAAATTTAAATGCAAATTAAATGAAAAGGGAATTTTCTTAAGGTTTTTGGATATTCTAGACTCAATAGGCGGGGTTTGGACTTTCGGGGACCCGAGGGTGGTCTTACATGAATATGAAAAATAACAAAAAATACCCCTTATGCTAAATTAAGAAATATAAAGGCTAATTAAAAATCAAAAAGGGCTATTCTAAGGTTTTTGGATGCTCGAAATTCAAATACATGATCAAATTGGACAAATTGGGATCTGGTGATAGTCCCACATAAAGTGAAAAAATAATGATTATATCCCTAGACTTATATTAAGTAATTGAAAACCAAATTAAGATCTGGAAGAGACATTTCTAACGTTTTTGGGTGCCATGAACTTAAATATGACATCAGAATAATAAAATAGGGGACTCGGGGTGGCCCCACTTGAATATGTAAAATTACTAAAATACCCCTAGGCATGAAACAAATATCTAAAAGAGTTAATAAAATATAAGGACATCTTTAAGGTTTTTGGACCTCCTAGATTCGATTACAAGGTCAATTTGTGAGACAGTGTCTCGGTAGATGCGTAACTAGCCTGATAAATTAAAAAAATGTACTTATAGGCTTAAAAGACCTTCAAATGACTTAGAAACAATATAATAGGGCCTCCTTTCGAGGTTTTAGTGTCCGTGAACACGTTTTTTATATCCATTTGGGTAAACGGGTACCCGATGTATAGGCTAATATATAATTAGTTGTGGAGAACCTTAAGACTTAACAAGACACTTTAGTGTTAAGGGTTAAAGTGGTCTCGGGGATGGAATAATGAGTGGGTAAAGTACTTGATATACATTATGAAAGACACATGTAGTGTCTTGGGGTGATGTTTGAGACTATGCTGATATCTCGATTGTTGGCATTATCAATCTGTCATTTGATTTATGCAACGTGATTATTATTATTGTTGGATATTTGTCATTAACTAGTTATTATGAATTCGACTATTATCACTATTGGAATGACGCTTGACATTTGCTTGATATTATGGAATGAATATTGTTACCATGTTGATGTTATAATGTTATTTTCATTTCCACCATGAGTATATGGATATATATGAACAATGTTGTTTCTATTATAAGCTGGTAAATTGAATATGCTATATTACAATGAATTGCGATTATTATGGACTTTGATTTTACTGTTATTCATACTGTTGCATATACCCGAGTGGTATGAGATTTGAGGGGATATTGATATCGATGAGCACAGTGTAAGGCAGTGGAATTGAGATATTTGAGATTATAGAAATGAATAGTTTATGAGAAAATGACTTATGATGAAAATTAGTCACGTCTTTTGTGTTGTCTTGAGCATAGTGAGATTGCGTTTTACCCGGGGTTTTATTTGTGATAGGGATGATGTCTTTCATCAGCTTGCGAGCCATAAACCCGTGCGAGTGGTTGTGTGTCTCCATCGGGTTAGTAACTCGTAAAGCACTCAAGCTTACTAGGAGCTAATTAGGTGAATACTTATGGAATTGAGATTATTGAGAGATGAAATAAGCTGCTTACTCACGATACTTGTTGAAACTGTGAGTCGGTCATGCATATATATTGTTCTTGTGGCTTTAAATAGGAAATTGAAGTGCTTCATGAGTTTGTGTACTCACATTTACATCTTAAGATTCTATCATGCATATATATTATTCTTGTGGCATTAAATAGGAAATAGAATTGCTTCGTGAGGTTTGTATGAATATACCTATATCTTGTATTTACCTCGTATATACTGGCTGTTTGGTTATTATTTTCATACCACATGGAGTGGTGCGATATCTTATGGATTATATTATCTAAGTTTGTGATTAGTAGATGTTGCTACTGTGTGCTTGTGATGCATACTGGACATTAGGGATTATCCTTTTCGGACTTGTATTGTTTTTTACACACTGCTTACTTATGTGTTTTGAGAAACCCTACTGAGCGTTATGGCTCATGTCACGACCCGAAACCCACCCTCTGCGGATTACCGGATCGCGATCGCCGCCCCGAGACCCGAGGGCCCCGAGACAAGGCTCGCATCTGCAGCGGTATCGAATAGATGTGCTACACATGGTTGCGGAAGCATGAAAAACTTTTTCTTTTCTTTTCTCATTTTAAATTATGCACATCCGTCCGATACTGCTGTTCCATACATAGCATACATGGTTACACATTCAGAGTATAACTAAAACTTAAAGACTTCATACATTAATACAATACATATTCGGTTGCCCTGAGGGCCTATTACACATTCTTACATTGTCTATTAATACAAAACATACTACAAATGTTCATAGGTTTTTCAAAAGAAACTACTTAAACACATCCTTCCAAAAACAGCCAGACTCATCGTCGATGTCCTTAAGACCCTGTCTGCTACATCACCTGAAAGGGGGGTCCGAACAAAGTCCGGGTAAGCTAATCTAAGCTTGTGAGCAATTCCAGTGTTCGTCATGGGGTTTTCAATTAGCAGTGGTTTTTAGCATATAAGAGTTGTAAAACATTCACTGCCAATTGCTTATACAATTTAGAATACAAGGTACATGCATTCTTAAAACAGATAGCTTTGAAACATTTAAAGTATTCAAGCTAAACTCGTACTTCGATAAATAGAGTATATGACTCAAAACATGTGCATTTCAAATAGCTTGAAAACATTTAAAATATCCAAGCGAAACTCGTACTTCATCAGATAAGTATATAACTTAAATCACATCAATATGTATTTGAAAATGAAGGTAAAACCTGCTTCCATTTCCAAAATTACTTGTCATCTTTTCTCTTTAATTAGGTGGAATCTGTTTCGAACCAGACTCCCATTTTACTGCCAATACTGCCGATCTCATTTGCCTGGGGGATTAGATCCTGCTACCAGGCATTTACTGTTGAATCCCGAAGGATTTCAACGTCACATGGGGTGGTACTTAGTACCGTTTATCTTGTAAAACATTTATCACATAACTTCTTCAATAAATACTTTCATGAATATTTAAAACATGAAATGTATAATTTCTACAATAGAACTTCAAATACTTGTAACTATCAAATTCAGGATATTTAACATAATTTGGCATTTAAAACTTTAGACATGCTGAAATATGTTTAAAGAAAACTATGATAAATACCAATCACTGAGCATGTCATATAGAGTTATAAAACAGTACAATTTAAAAGCTGCATCATGTAAATACTGAATTTGAAACTTCAAATACTTCACATCTTTGAACTTAAAACTTTTCAAATCCATGGAGTTAAATCTCCAATTCAAACACAGGGTTACTCACCTTGATTCTTTAGGGTTAGTGCTAAAATGCGCTTTCTCACTTTCCTTGTAGTTCCTAAGAACAATTCATAAACACCTCATCAACTTCATATTCATTGTAATATCATCTCGATATTCCTTAACTTATGCTTAAATCGTATTAGATCCTAAAACGATTTCACAATTTCATAGGTACTTAATTTAACTCGTACTTGTAACCTATGACATAATTTAACATGTTAAAAATTGAATTTATTTCAATTTATACTCTTCTGGGAGTTCCATTAACTTTAATTTAAAGTTATTTATTTAACATGTTTACGTGTCGTGTCTTTTCGCATTTCATTTCTCGTACTTGCCTTAGTATTAGTACTTTGGCATTATTCTAGTTTATAGTCATCTGACAGATGCTATTCATCAAATTTTATGTCTTTTTATTTTAGGCATTTCTTTTGGTCGAATAGACTCTACCATTGAGTCCGGAGTGTCGAAGAAAGTCAGTTTAGGCTTTCCTAACATTTAATTCGGACTGTTATATATAAAAAGGTAAAATGGTCATTTTATCGTTTTACGTGTCATATTTTTCTGTACTTCGTTTCGTAATTTGGACTCCATTTTTGAGTCCGGGATGTCAAAGAAAGTCAATTTAGACCTTCTTTGATCTCATTTCGGCTTTTAGGGTACTAGGGGTATTTTGGGTCTTTTTACTCCTTTACGTGTCTTTATTTTTCGGGACTCCGTTTTGTGTTGTGGACCTCACCATTGGACTCAGAAGGGCCAAGATAGTAAGAATACACTAATAACTTGTAAAGTTTAGGTCAGGGGTATTTTGGTCATTTACCCCTTACGTGTATTTATTTTTTCGGGCCCCGTCTCGAAAAACAGACCCTACCATTAGTCTCAGAATGTCCAAAATAGTAAAAATATACTATTCATATGTTTAATTTGGACTTAGTTTGCTCTATTTATGCCACAAGGGCAAAATAGTAATTTTACCTTATTTATTAAATAATTAAATTAATTATTTAATTATTTTTCCAGGGGTCTAAATGCATAAATTTTCCCTCAGTTGGGCCTCAGTATAATTTTTCTGAAGCCCAGGGGTCAATCCGTAATAACCAAAAGTCTTGGTTTATTTTATTTTAATTAATTTAGAAAAACCAAAGGGTTCAGTTAAAATATAAGTGAACCGGTCTGGTTCAGTGGTAACCCAACCGGTCTATCCGGTTTATTACATGTGGCTGACATCATCATGACGTCAGCCCTAGATCTCATTTAATTTAAACCGACACCCAAAACGGCGTCGTTGCATTTAATCGGTGGCAAGCCCAGAGGCTGCCACCTGTCCGAGTCGACTCAGCCCTATTTTTAAAACGAGTTGACTCGTCTTCATCTTCCCCACGAGACCCCCTCTGAAAACCCTAATTTCCGAATCCATTTCTTCCTATTTCGTGCATTTCTACTCAGCCAATCTCCACTGTTTTGGTCCCAAATTATCCCTAAGGTATATACAAATCGATTGGCATTCATTTTGGGCTTTAAAACCCCTTCATAAGTTCGGTTTTGGTTTGGATAATCCAAACTGTTATTTCGGTTGTTCATGGCTTATTTCTTAACCAAATTTCATGGGATTTTGTTTGTTATGATCCCCTCTTCATGGGGATTCATATCTTGTTCCTAAACATCGATTTAAACTAAGTTTTAAAAGGGTTGGGGTGTAACCCGTAACCTGCAACTAAACATTTGAGGGTCATTTTTTGAGATTTTAGGTCGCGGTCATATGTTTTTAACATGTTTACATGGTCTACTATAAGTCTCTATACACCAAACATGATTTAATTACCATGGATTCAGACCTGCTTGAGCAAGGTCCATCCATGGCCGTAGCTTATGGGTCCTGTGATCTTAGGTGTTTTTAAAGCTTAAAATCATGCTTGACAGTATTGTACATGTCTATCTAGCATTATATAATCATATATATCTCAAAACAGTTCATATTCAATCAAAACTTCTAGAGAGAGAATTTTAATTGTTTTTTGGGTTTACCTTTTTTCTACACTGTTTTCTCCTTCTTTCTTGCTCTGAATCTTCTTCCCTTCTCCTCAGTTTCCCTTCCTTTGATTTCTTTCGTGAGAGAACAACATGCTTTGCATGTTTTGGCTTTTAAAGAAAGGGTAGCCGACCTCTCTCTCTCCTCCATTCTCTCTCTCTTTCTCTCTCTCTCTCTCTGATTTCATAGCCCTACTCTAGACTTTCCATCTCATAAATTCTGCTTTCTCTCTTTCCTACTTTGCATTGATTTGATTCTAGATATTTATACATATATATACACATATATATACATATACACATATATACAAGACACACACACACACACACCAGCCGACACACACACACACCTTTTTACACTTTTTCACATTTTACTTTTTAACATTTACACATATCATTAAATTAATACATATATATATATATATACATTTAATCAATATATATATACATATACATTTCTTATAATTAATTAATTAATTTAATAATTAATTAATTATATATATAATTTCTTTTTCTCGTAATACGTGTCATATGCTCCGGTATCCCGGGTCGGGATATTACAGCTCATCCCTACTGTCCATGGGAATGACAAGTATTGACTTGGAGAAGGGCAGTTGTTGGAGCTTTGTTGAATAGACAGAAGTTAATGTAGTGTTTAGTTAACATTATGCATTTACTCAATTGTATTTATTAAGGGTGCCTATACCCTTCAAACCTTGTTGTATATGTTATATATATAAGAACTGTTAGAGTCAGCTCTGGACATTATTAGCATGTTTTACACTATTGATGAATGGCTGGCATAGTGCCTTTGATAGTAATCAATTTTATTTAATTCCGTTACGAGACTTGACGAAGTCTAATCAAGAAACCGAATCGAAGCCAATTAAAGAGAAATTAATTAAAGGAAATCAATTAAAAAAAATGGCTGTGTTTTATATATTTGACTAGGATGGTTATTCTTATTACCTTCCTTTTGGGTCCCAATGACCCTTTTAGTCCGGCCTTCTGGGTTAGGGGTGTGATATATTATATTTTTCCATTTGGAGTTCTGAATAACCTATGAGAAGTTTTGGTGTTCACTTATTACAAATATAAAGGCTACAAAAGTAGATCCTTTAAAACCATGAGTTTTTAATCATTTTTTATTTGATTTTAAACCCCAAGAAGTGGGTTTAAAACCCATAAGAAGCCCCCAAAACATTAGCCTTTAAAACGCAAAAGAATAAAAGAAAATATTTAAAAAATGGTTTTTAATTAGGATATGTTATACGTGGGTCAGGACCCGACCCGTACCTGATCGACCCTACCCGAACCTGACACTATTCATCATTTTCTCAACGTGAACCTTGCTGTAGCCCTAATTCCTCCAAAACTTTCGAGCTTATTTCAAGAGTTTCAAGGAAATTTATTGGTCCAGTTTTTTACTGTAGATCATCTCTAGGGATGATTAGAATTGCTTTGGCGTTCATTTGAGACGTTAAACTAAGTTCAATCACTCTGTTGGGGTTCGATAGTGGTGACTGTAACAAGCTTGATTTGAGCTTTTTTCTCCACCAAATCTAATGTCTTTTAGCTTGTTGTGATCCTCTCTATATGGGGTTTCATTTTTCATTCAATAAATCAAGCTTAAAGCTCATTTGATGATTTTGATTTGTGAAGTTGTGTGACCTAAAAATTCAATTTTCTCCCTCTTTTTTGATCATTCCGATCTATTTTTTTTTGTGGATTATTGATCCTTGTTAGGTCTAGTTTAAGTCCCAAACATCCTAATTGGGTTTTGAGGTGGTTCAGACCCATATTCAGAGGCACTTTAATGGCGGTTGGTTCGGTTTTTATGATTTATGAGTCTTTCATACATCGTCTAAGCTTCTAAGATATTGTAAATTAACAGTAAAGCTCCATATGCATTCTAAATCAATTAACTAAGGCAAATGTCAAAACTTTCTAGAGAGAGCAATTTTACTTCTCTTCTTCGGTTGTTGCCTCTCTTCTCAGTGTGTGAGCTTTTCTTCTCCTCTCTTCTTGGGTTCGACTTGTAGATCCTTCCTTTCACCCTTAGACATGCATGCAGCGAAGTTCCTCTCTTTTTATTTTATTTTTTCTTCTTCTTCTCACTATTTCTCTCTCTCTCTCTCTCTCTCTCTCTCTCTCTCATTTTCTCTTTCTCTTTCTAGCTGAAACACATTATTCAACCCACACACGGAAGTCTGAATTTTTAGGGCTCCCTCACAACATGAGTTGCATATAGATCATGAGGGTTTGCTGCATGTGTTCTGATTGGCCAAGATGTTAAGTGCACTAGGATGGTGACACCTCACTTCTTTATGACATTTTTCCTACAAGCTTCACTTTATGTACTTTTCTTGTGGCCATCATACCACAAAACTGACTATGAGCCTAGTGAGTTTCCTTTTTGGAAGTTAATTATTTGTTTGTACTAGGTGCAAGGTTCAAGTCTTGACCAACCTCTATTAGCTTTATTTTTACTCTTTTCTTTTATTTATCATGCATTAAGTTTCCTTTGTTATTTATGTATTAATTTTTGTTTGCTAATTTTCTAGCATTATTTTTTCACTAGTACTAGTTTTCTTGATTTTGTCATCAGTATCATAACTTGTGTCATTTATTGACATTTTAGGAAGTATTGTTTCCTAACACTTAAGATGGTGTATTATATGCTAATGTCACCGATATCTTTAAGTTGGCACTAATTACTTGTGAATTAGGTTAGGGGTGTTACATCCTAGGCGCAATGCGGGTAACTCGACACTGTGTTGTTTTGATGTTATATTTTAAATCTCTTAAGACCCTGTTTGGTTTCAGGGTTAATAAATCGAATGGGAATTGGAAATGGAATTAGGAATAGGAATTAGAATTAAGGTCGTTTGGTCATGTGAATAAGGAATTAGAATTAATGAAATTACAAATCAATAGAATTTTTTATTGAAATTATAAAAGAGTCAACTTCAAAATTATAGAATAGTGAGCCTAATTAAGAAAAATTACAAATAGGTTGACTTTTTCTAATCATATTTATAAATTGATATTTATGTCAATTTAAGGCCAATTTTATTACCCAAAAATGCTATTTTAACTTTTCTCAATGTTCTAGACTTAACGATGAGATCTATTTTGTCAAATTAAACACTAAAAATTAGAATAATTCCTAAATACATCCTAAGAGCTTAATTAAGCTACTAGATAAACTTATAAAATAACGAAGGGACCTATTCTAAGGTTTTTGGGCCTTTTAAACCTGAATATGAGGTATGTTTAAGCAAAAAAGGACTCTAACATGGTGTTTTGAGTTACACGGTACCTTGAGCAAGCACTTAATAATAAGATTCCGAATTGTGTTATGGGAGCCCTAGACTAAGGAAAGACCCTTGATATAGGCTTTTTGGACTTCAGGTGAATATTTCATGCAATGTTAATGTGGATTTCGATTATAGATATATGTGTTGAACTCAGTTATGATTTATGTTATATGATATATGTACTCAAATGGGATTTAAAAGCATGCATCAATATAATACTCCTATATATGACTTTGAGAAATATTAATTGTGAAATATATCTATCGATCAACATCAAGATTTTGGGACATAGAAATTACCAAATTGCCCCAAGGCACAAAAAGTCCAAATTGTTCCTAAGGGCTAAAATTACCAAACTAACCCCAAATGAGTGAAATAGTATGAAAATTACATGTGTGTCCTTAAATGGTCAAAATAACCTACTAGGGGTAAGATTACGCCAAAATTACCAAAATGTACTCCAAAGGGCAAAACGAGACCAAAACTACAGAAATACCCCTAGAAAGTAGGAAACCTCTAGAATTTATAAAATTACCCCAAAAGGGTAGAAGAATGCTAAAAATTATCAAAATACCCTTGAAGGTCAACGATGTGTGAAATGACCTAAATACCTTCGAAGGCCAAAATGTACCAAATGACCAAAATGTCCTTAAGGGTCAACATGAGCAAAATGCCCGTAATGGGGGAAAATGATTGAAATGTCCTTAGTGATAGAAATGACCGAAATGCCTTTAAAGGACAAAATGATTGAAATTCCCCTAGTGGACAAAATGACCAAAATTTCTTAAGTAAGAATATGACTAAAATGCCTTTAGTGGGCAAAACTGGCCAAACTGTCCCTAGTGGGCAAACTGTGAAATTACTAAAGTACCCCTAGGTGAGAAATATCGTAGTAACTTCTCAAAGATGACAGAATCATCCCTTTACAATCAAGGATCACAACATAAGGTGTCTACATATATAATTTACCCAATCCCTTATAGTAAATGGGTGAGCTCAATCTAAGTAGTACCCAATAAGTTTGGAGTTACTATAGTGAAAAATGGGGACAATGAATTAGTGCCAACCTATATCCAAAAAAGATGGCATGTTTGCATTTACTACCAAAAATTAAACTTCATGACATGAAAAAAGCATCATTTATAGACCAAATGTTAGAAAGGTTGGCAGACATGCGTATTATTACTTTCTCGACGGTTATTCTAGTTATAATTAAATTCCCATTGTGCCAAAGGATCAAGAGAATACTACTTTTACTTGTCCTTTTGAGACATTCACTAACAGACACATGTTTTTTGGGTTATGCAATGCACACGCTACCTTCTAACAATGCATGATTCACACCTTCTAACTTAAACCATCTCCAAGTGAGGAAGAAAATCTTTGGGAAACTCACTTTTGATGGGCCATGTGACTTTTGAGAGCTCCAGGGATAAAGCAAATCTTTCTTCAAATTTTCTACCTTCTTTCAAAGGTAGCAAATTTTCTACCTTCCTTCAAGAGTAGTAATTGTAGTTTTTTTATTAAAAATATGGATCCCACATTTGTTTATTGCAAAAGTCAAAGAATTTTTTTGGATAAAAGATTAAAAAAAAAAATGTGGGCCCCACAATCATAATAAATATAAGATAATAAAATATTAAATTTTGCTATTTCCATTGGAGTACCAATTTTTAAAGGTAGCAAATGATACATTTGCTATTTTTTTTTTTTTTTGCTTCATCCCTTGAAAATGATCTTACTCACCATCTTTGACGATGAGTGTCAACATGCCTTTGAAACGTTAGAAAATGCTCAAACCTCTACACATATCATCCAACCACCCAATTGGAGTGTACCTTTTGACATTAAGTGTGATGCCTCTAATTACGTGGTAGGTATTGTTTTGGGGTAGTGTGTTAATAAATTCTCCCATGTGAGATATTACGCTAGCAAAATGCTTAACGATGCACAACTCAATTATTTTACTACAGAGAAAGAGTTGTTGGCAGTTGATTTTGCATTAGATAAGTTATGATCTTATTTATTAGGGTCTAAGGTCATAAACTTCTCACACTATGCTGCAGTGACGTATCTCTTGACTAAAAAACATGTTAAAGTACCCCCATCTTGTTCGTTGGATATTGTTGCTATAGGAATTTGACATTGAAATTCAGGACAAAAAAGGTTCTAAGAATGTTGTAGGAGATCAATTATTCTGATTGATTGTAGAGTTTACTGAGGACTCTAACCCCCATCTTGGAGACTTTTTCAAATGAGTAGCTAATGTGTGTTGCTTAGTTAACTTTACCTTGGTTTGTAGATATTGTGAATTATCTTGTTACTAGTCAGATGCCCGTACATTGGACTAAACAGGATAAGTCCAAATTCTTAGTTGATGTTAAGTACTTTTTCTAGGATGATTTGTATTTATTAAATACTACTCTGGACAAATCATCAAGAGATGTATCCCCTAGAGCGACCAACAAAATGTCATCTCATTTTGTTGTGATTATGGTTGTGGTGACCATTTTAGTGTTAAAAAGACTGCTACAAAGATTTTGTTATGTGAATTTTATTGAGATTAACTAAAAAATAAAAATAAAAATTGGAGAAGACGATGAGCCCTAATAAAAAGGGTTGGTCTTTAAGATTAAACGGCACCTTATGTGCATGTCGTACTGCATTTAAAACTCACGTTGGTATGTCTCCTTATTGACTCGTTTATGTCAAAGCATGTCACCTCCTTGTTGAGTTGGAGCATAAAGGTTATTTGGCTATTCTACAGCTAAACTTTGATCTCTACAAGGTAGGTGCCAACAGAAAACTCCAACTTAATGAGTTAGAGGAGATCAGGAATGATGCATACAATTGTGCTAAGTCATATAAGGACTGAATGAAAAAGATTCATGAGGAAAAACTTGAAGAACTGTCGCAAAGTATTTGTGGCGTTTTTAGTGGCGAATTGATTTACCGATAAAACAAAAAGTATCGTTTGACGAATATGGATATAATGACGCATTTAGTGGCGTTTGTCTAGTTGTCATTAATTTGGTGGCACTTTCACCACCACCGCTAATAGACAACATATGTGGCTATTGTATAACAGCCGCTAAAGCCTTTTCTTTGTGGCATTTAACAAACGTCACAATTCTGAAAGTTTTTGTGATCATTTTACAACCGCCGCAGAAATATTTGTGGCATTTATTGTTTCTAACAATTATTTTACCACCGCTAAAAGTATTTAATTTTGTGACAATTTTTTAAACGCCGCAAACAATTTTGTAACGTTTATCTTTTGTCGTAATTTTTTATATGGAGAAAAAATCTGCCGCTAATATACTCCTAATCAATTATCACTTTTTAAAATGATTTTAACATATTCCTGTAAAATTTTAAACACATTCACTAATTAAGTGCACTAAACACTCAATACATCAATCCATATATAAGATGTCTTATACCAAAACACATCCATTCATATAAAACCAAATTAAAATCTCTCTTGACATTACCAACTCAAATCCAAATTAATATCTATACAAATAAAATCCAAGATATATAATCTCCTAATATCCAAGTAAGATAATCATCAAATAAGTAACAAATATAATAGTCATCAACAACCAAATAACCAGGAAAAAAATTCTTAAAGAAAAGTCTCAAACAAGTAAAAAGTATGCTAATTAGAATGAACGCCAACTCCAAGCAGCATTAACAACAGATCATCATAAAAAACAACAATCCAATGAGAAGCCTAACATCAAAGATAATAGTCCATTATTTACTCATTCTCATTAACTTGACAAAATGCAAAATAAATAAATAAATTAGTTTATACAAACTAATATTTAGTTACCAAATCATGATATTAAGAAAAATAACACATACCACATTACTAATTTGTCATACAATATTTTTTCAATAACCTTTCGAAGCATTTCAACACTATCAAGGGGAGTGTGAACTTAGGACAAGATGGAGTGTGAACTTAGTGTGTGTGTGTGTATATATATATATATATATATATATTTTCTCTTTCCTTTTCTTGAACTTTGTGATTGGCTTTCATGTGAAGTTTGTTTTTTTAGCAGAAGTTGCATTATTAATGAATTATTAATCAATTTAAGTTTTTAAAATTCTGTTTTAAATAAGACAAAAATAGAGAACAAGAATGTTTTCCAAGGTTTAATCATGTTCAGGCACTATTTTAATGATAAATATATATATATATATATATATATATATGTTTTCTCTTTTACTGTCTTTATTATTATTTTCTCTTTTGACAATTAAAAAGAATACAAAATTTTGAAAATACATTAATTTTCAGTTTTTTAATAAATTTATTTTTAAAAAAAATATAAAAAAATTTAATAGTTTTCTAAAAGAGGGTTATTTAGGACAAGGGGGCTGCTACCATCATCCAGCGTTTAGGGCTGAACAAAAAAAAAAAAAAAGAAGAAGAAAAAAGACAAAGAAAGAAAGAATAGGGCTGAACAAAAAAAAAAAAAAAAGAAGAAGAAAGAGTGAAGCCGCGCAGCAGAACAAAAAAGAAGAAGAAAAAAAGACAAAGAAAGAAAGAATAGAGCTGAACCAAAAAAAAAAAAAATGAGTAAAGCGGCGCAGCAGAACAAAAAAAAGAAGAAAAAAGACAAAGAAAGAGAGAAGAAGAAAGGCGGTGCACGCAAGAGAGAAAAAATAAAAAAACAAGGCAGCAGCGGCGCACGCAAGAGACAGAAAAAATAAAAGAAAACAAGGCAGCAGCGGCTTGGGAACGGAGAAAGAGGCTGCGGCTTGGAGATCTGGGGAACAGAAAAAAAGAGAGAAACGGAAGCAGGGGTTGCGGCTTAGATTAAAATAAAACTGCGAACATCAAAATTGTGTTTGAATAGTGATACAAATATAATTTTTTTAAAAATATTTTTAAAATGTATTTTAAAATTTTATAATTAATTTTTTAAAAATTACAAAAATACGTTTAGTTATATTAATCAGAATTCAGATTCTGAGTTAAAAACTGTGAAAATGCGTTTGGACATAAAATTTTTTGAAAAAATATTTATATACATCGAATTGAATAGTATTATTTATCCATGTTCAATCTTTAACTTATAATTTATTAAGTCCGAACATATTGTAAATTGTATTAATTTAATTTAATAAATAAATAAATATTTTAATTTAATATATAAAATATTAAATTACTCAAGCTTAACTATTAACCTGTTTATTCAAAATTAATTTATGAAAAAAATAAATCCAACATACTCAACGGTTATTTTTGTTAGGGACCAGTGACACAATATTTCTTTGTTATTGTTTTTTCACGTTTTCATTAAATAACAAATTGGGGTTTTTCCAACCTGTAGCCATGAAATTACCATTAATAACTGGTACCTATCAACTATGAAATTACCATTAATAACTGCTTCTTAGATCCAACCCTTAAAACTCCATGCAAAAAACTCATCCATTAGTCATTGCCTGCCCTCTAAAAAAAACAAAAGGTTTAAGCCGAAAGGTCTCAGCAAACAAAGTCAAAAAAACAAACAAATAAAGCCTAGAGAAGATATTATTTGACATCCCGTCCAAAGAACATCGTATGGACTACCACAGAGACTGGGTTAATCAAAAAAGAAGTTGCCAAGAACATTCATGAAAGGTAACAAAAAAATCCTTTTATCCAACACTGAACCCAATCAAATTCTCGAATCTTTTTCCCTCTTGTTAGCATCTGTCCAGGATGAATACAAGGGCTCTCCAAAAAATTTGATCTTAAATGAAGAAGAAACCCTCCTAATACCTCCACTGTTGGTCAAGATTGATAGATGAGATGGGAGCTGCGAAAACAGAGCGCATCAGAGAGGTGAAGAAAAAAAAAGGTGAGATCTTGTTTTGATATTGAGATTCGGTGAAATTGAGAGAGAGAGAGAGAGAGAGAGAGAGAGAGAGAGATGTAAGGGCTTGCTCGTGTAAAATCTATAATAGAGAGAGCGAGATGTATGGGGGCTGCGTAAACTCCACGCATCAGAGAGGTGAAGATCTTTGAGGTGAGATCTTGGAACGAGATTGAGATCAGTGAAACTGAGAGAGAGAGAGAGAGAGAGAGAGAGAGAGAGAGAGATGTAAGGGCATACGAACAGAGAAAGAAAAGGTGATAGACAGAGCAACCTGTAAGGGCTTTTATCGACCAGTGTCGGTGGGTGAGAGAGAGACATTTTGTAATACCCTGACCCGGGTTAGCACGTATACCGAGGTAGATTGGGTCGGGTATTGTACTATCAAATGTAATCGAGCTGTTAAAGCTCTATATATTATGACTTCATATGTACTATACGACTAGGGAACCTAAACTGTGTCAGTTATACAATCGGGCAATGCCCGAGCAACTCAGAAATATGCCTCATAATGCATGCATGCACGTATTTTCATGCATGCATACGTATACTCACACACGTAGCCTATCAAAAATGAGTGTATGTATACAACATTAAAAACCAGTATATGTGTATATTTGAATATATATATATATGTATAAGTGTATAAAATAAGTATAAAACATGTATTATAGATGTGTGTATACATATATAGTGTGGTATTTTACATATATATATATATATATATACATGTGATAAAATGAAAATAAAGAAAAAGGAAATGAGAGAGAGGCAACATGCTAAGGGCATGCATAAAAGTAAGATATTATGTGTGTGTGCAGTGTGTGTTATATATATATATATGATATATATATATAATATAATATATATATATACAAGATATTTTACAAGAAAGGAAAAGAAAAAGAAAGAAAGAAAAAGGAAAAAGGGGGGTTGTCAACCATACTGCATGTATGCTGTCATTGTGTGTGTTGTGCGACTGAGAGGAAGGCAGCAAGGCTGCCAACCTTGAGAAGGCAAGTGGGGTGTAGGTGTATGTATATATGTATAGCATGCATAAGTACGTGGATGGTGGAGGATCAAAGGGCGGTTCTCTGCAGTCAAGGCCGACTACAAGAGAGAGAGAGAGAGAGAGAGAGAGAGAGAGAGAAAAATAAGGTAGAGAGAGAAAGTAAGGCGGTTGGTGTGTGTTTATATATTATGTATACATATGAGGGGTGTTGGAAAGAAAACAGAAAAGAAAGAAATCAAAGGAAGAAGCTAAGAGTGGATTAAAGTGGAACAGAAGAGAAAAGATGAGACCTGCACCAAGAAAAATCAGAAAATCAGGTAAGTGGGTCTTGTTCTGTTTTTAAAAAGTTAAGAGCATAATAGTTAAATCCAATGGTTAGGCCTTATTAAGCATGAAACGTAGAATCAAAGCAAGAAGAATCACCCAAAACGGTTCAAAGACCAGTGAGAAAATCTCATTTACAGGTCTTAGTATATATTGACAATCATTTATATTTTATGCATGAAACGTTGATTTAATTGCCTAGAAATTTTCCTATAGAGTGCAGAAAGAAAATGGAAAAAGAATTAGAGAAAAACAGTGACAAATCGAGCATGAAATCAAGAAAACTAAGGTCATCCGGAGTTACGGGTTTGGCCATATTCGTAGGGAAATAGTGATCCAAATGAAAAACTAATGTTAGATCCGAGATCCTCATAAAAAAATAAAAAAAACTGCAAAGAATTAGGTTGAAAAAATGATCGGAATCCGATCGCCGTCACCGGAGAATGGCAACGGAAACCTACCGGAGCTTCACCGGAAAAACGAAGAAGATGACACTGTTTGTTTAAGGTTTGGTTCGGGTCACGGGTCGGATCCGGGTCAGGGCCCGACCGAAATAAAACGGGGCAACCAAAACGACGCAGTATAGGTTAAGTTTTAAAATGGAAATTGGAGTGTTTGGTAATAAGAACAAGAAATTAGAATTGGGACAGAATGGGAATACGGATATCCTATCCCTGTTTTGAAATTATCCACTGTTTGGCTATTCCGTATTTAGAATAGGGCTTTCTGAAATTGAAATTGAACCCAAAAGTTTAGGAATTTACAAACTGACCCCCCAACTGTTAATTATTACGATTTGACCCCCAGAATAAAATATTAATTTAATTAATTAATTTAAAATAATAAAAAATTACGAAAATGCCACTGAGTCAAAAAGTAGTCAAACGGACTCCGATTAAAATAAAAGAATAGTAAATTTTTATTAGTTCGAGCATTCCGGACTCAACCATGGAGTCCAATTTGTGAAAAGAAGGTCTCAAAAAGTGAGAACCCGTAAAAGTATAAAATGACTATTTTACCATTTTTAGTAACGATGTCCAAATTAAACATGTGAATAGTGAATTTTAACTATCTCGGACATTCTAAGACCAATGGTGAGGTTCGTTTAGCAAGACGAGGTCCCAAAAAATAAAAATACCCGTAAAAGTACAAAATGACCATTTTGCCCTTTTACATACAAAAGTCCGAATTGAATTCCGCGAAAGCCTAAATCAACTTTGTTCGACGTTCCTGGATTCAATAGTAGAGTCTAATTTAGTAAAAGAGGAAGTAAGGGTAAAGAGGCATAAAATTTGATGACTAACATAACTTATGAAAAAAGTAAACTGAGATATACTATCTATTAATGAATAGGGATTTCAAAGAGGAAGGAACAATGACTTGGTTTTATTGTGAAAGAACAGAAACGGTTTAAGAAGTAAGTAATCTCTGATCTCTAGTACATGTTACATTCCCAGCCATGTCAACAGTTTTTCTTATATCATCTATTGTACTCCATACATATCAGAACGTTTATCAAGTCCACATTGATATTGCTTTATCTTGTGGAAAGTATTTATTGACTGTTGTATATCTTGATCATGATTTCTGTACTGCTTTGTACATAGGCCTCAAGGGGCAAGATCTCAGCAGCCTAGTTTATATTGGCCTGCTAAGGCAACAGTTTCTTTTCGCTACTGAGATAGTGTTATTGCATTTACTATTTATTGGATTTAGCATGATCTTGATATATTATATTGTAGCCGGATTTGTGCTCAGTCACAAACTCCATTTGATGCTTACTAGACCTAGGAGTCGAGAAAACGGAATAAAAAGTGGTATTTAAAATGGCAGCTAAAATAGGATCAGCGAGGCGAGTACTGAACTGACGGGTTAGTGCTTGGTTGAGAGATCGAGGAAAAAGAGAATAAAATTAATTAAGGGGTATGTTGGGCCCCAAGTTAAAGTGCATCCACATTGTTGTTATCAGTATCTCTTATTGATTATCATAGCTTAATCATGTTATACCATTATGAATGATCATGAGATTTCACAGCTTTTTGAGTACATATGATTATACTTGAGACAACTCATAACTATAGCTTGTATGATTATATTATCAGACAGATTTCATTGCCTTATCATTTGAGCTTCTATCATTTGATATTGAGCTTTATTTTCATTGATTGGCTAGCACATCTGCATTTATCCGAGTTCTTTTATGGATAATGCTTTCTATATTCATGTACACATGGCAGAGCAAAGAAGAATTACTTATTGGGCTTTAGTTAGCTCACCCCAAACTTACCACCCCTTTCAAGAAAGAATGCTGTAAAAGAGCAGTAGCAGTCAGCTAGATAGCAATGGATATTTCTTTTGAAGTTGTAAGTGTAATACTTAGTACAGATAGTCTTGTAGCTCTCTCATGTTATCCACATCTTGGGGATGAACAACTGTATTAAGAAATTTTGTATTCCGCATTTTGTAAATATTATATATATTACATGCAGCTTTTATTTATTTTATTCCGCATTTAGTTGTTGCATGTTAGTAGCACTGATGTGTTGCAAGTTGAGACCCTTGGTTCGACAAGCAGCATCGGATCGGGTGCGCGACACGAGATCCGCATAGGGTGAAGTCTCAGGTCGTGACACATTTTGTGTGACAGGATGGTTTGAGATTTTTTGCAGAGATGGGCTTTGAAAAAGTAGGAAAATAGGAGATGGGTTTTGAAAAAGTAGGAAAACTAGACATAAGTTTTATCTCCAAAATCTATGTATCCAAACAACTTTTTGAAAAAGAATCCAATTTGAAAATGTATCCAAACAGAACCCAAATCTACAACTTATCTGTAAATGCAAAAATGAGAGAGAACATTAATTTTGTGAGAATGATAGGATCACTTCATCGAATTTATTGAAAAATTTTGTCAACACTCACCGAAATACACTTGAACAATTAACTTAATCGATCAATTCTGTCAGCGACAAAAATATAGAGGCCTTCATAGTATAGCAGGCACTGAAGTTTAGAGAGACTCTAGGGTTTCAACAAAGAGATATTGCAAATTTTGTTTCCATTATTTTAAAGAGTGTTGTAGTTCTTTCTATACATGTTTACTTTCCCAAAGAGATGAATACGAAGAGTCTTTTTCAAATACAATTGTGCGTCTGCGCGCAAACTAATGTGGGAGGAAAGTTTTATTTTACCAAATATAAAATCGGTAACTTTTTAAGAAATAAAAAAGTGCGGCGTTTATAAAACCGCCGTTTATTGTAGGCATTCTAATAAAAACTACAGCTCATTAGTGGCATTTCAGAACAACTGTCGTCAATTAATGGCATTTAAAAAAAAATAGCCACTAATTAGTGGTGGTTAATTAAAAGTGTCATTTTTTATTAATTAAAACAACATAATTTTTATAAATTAAATGGCGTTTAAAGGAACCGCCATTTATTTAGTGGCATTTTTAAGAAAACATCTTAAATGTGCAACAGTTTATGTGAAATGCCACTAATTTACAACAATTTTTTAAAATTGCCACAAAATTTTCGTCACTAAAACCCTATTTTGTTGTAGTGTATACATTTAATCTTAAAAATGTCATTGTCAAAGCACACAATGTTGTTGTTTAGTCTCATTATTTCATTCCATTTAGTTGAATGCTAAGAAGTGTGGCTCTTTATTTTTCTTCTTTGCTTCATTAACAATTAGGAGCCAAGTTGAGCTTTAATATTTAACATTTTCTTTGTTAAACCTCATAACCTTTTGTTTCGAGATATGTTGGGATTTACTATTATGAGTTAAGGAACCGAAACAAAAAAACAAACACAAAAAAGAACCAAAAAAATTACACTTCGCAAAAGAAGAAAGTTGGAAGTTGGAAAAAAATGGGTTATATGCAATAATGCCCTATGTTGTGTATTACTCATCCCAGTCATTCTCATACACTTTGTTTTGTTTTGTTTTGCTTTTATATTGTATTTTTCACCATAACCCTTATATTACAACCAAAGTAAAGTCTTATTTGATCTTGAGCGTTGGTGTGGTTTGGATGTTGGCATAATAATTGCAATGATAGTGGTTCTTTTCATGAGACTACATATTATTTCTTTTTAGCATTTTTACAGTTCGTTTGGATAAGTAAGAGGGAAGGGAAAGGAGAAAAGAGTATTAGTTATGAGGGAAAAGGAGAGGAGAGGAGAGGAGAGGAGAGAGTAATCCCTCATTGATGTTTGGATAACTAATGAAAGAAAATGAGAAGAAAGACTAATATAATCCTTTCATCTTGTTTGGGAATAATAAAGGAGTGAAAGGAAAGGAAAAAAATTTATATTATTTTATTATTATACCCTTTAGATGCCTTAAGGATAGAGGTGTTATTTTTATTTTGACTTTTATAATTTTAAGGGTAATATTAGTATTATTAAAAATTCATTAAAGTCCTTTTTTCCTTTCCTTCCATTTCCTCCCACTTTTGAAGGGATAACAAAATTGCTTAAATAAGGATTAAGCTCTCCCTTCCTCTCCCTCCCTTTCCTTTCTAATTTTTAAAACAAACATGATATAAGTTCCCCTTCCTTCTCCTTTCCTTTCTTTCAAATTCCTTCCATTCAAACATAGTGTTAAGGTTACGTATATAATATATTTTGCTTTTGATTTATATTAATTATGCTCTCGTATATAGAGTCTATATGTGCACCTAATTCGGAGTGTTTCTTTGGTTGGGTGCAATATCCCAATGAGATTAGAGTCGAAGCATAAATCTGATAGAACTTGAGTTCGGTTAGCTTTGAAAATTGTGATCATCTCTTTGTGGGCCAATTTATTCACACATACCGACTTTCATGTAATGTGATATCTTTAATAGTTGACAGTATTTTGGACTCTGATTCCTACTCTTGTTAGTGCAGGAAGATTCATGATTTCACGCTAAATATTTTTGCATTTAAATGAAAGAATATTTCTGAGCTTGATGAAAGAAATTTTTGAATTTTGTGAGTATTTTCATTGCAAATCCTCACGAGACTTCACTCATCCACTAGGGGGAACCTAAGGGTTTAAAAGACTTGTTGCATATGCTAAATGCAATTTAGATTTCCTACCAAAGCGGATTAGTCAATTTTCCTTAGTTTTTCTCTATTTTATTTTTCTTGTTTTGCTCGAGAACTAACTAAATTTAGATTCAGGGTATTTGATGTGAAAGAAATATATTACTTAAACTACTCTCATATGTGCATTGTTAGTCTTAATTTCATGTTGAGATGATAAGGAATTCAAGAAGAATCAATCTACAAGACTGTTACCGCTCTAATAGCATGAAAAGAACGATCTAATATCACTTAGAGTTTAGGATGCAATCAAGGAAGGAAAACGAAAATACAACAACTAAAATATAAAATTCTTTATCAAAAAGAAATATAAGGAACTACTATAGTAATAATCACTCTCTCTATAACATATAATTAACTTAATAAAAAATTTAAAACATAATTAAAAATAATATGTTTTATTAACTTAAAAAATTATACTAATTTCTCCTGTGATTTGCTTTTATTATAGTCTAACCTTAAGTTTTCACGTAATTACACTGACACCCCCTAGAATATGATTCCATCTACCATCCATTTTGGAAGACATCAGCTAAATACTTTATCATCAAACCCAAAAGTGCCCTTGAATGGCATTTCAAAATCATTTGCATTTCATTTGGGTTAACAGTGTATGTAACATTGCAAGCATGGCCGTCAAAGCCATAGCTTAAGAGGAGAATATTGAGTAAGGCTGAGGAGATGAGAGATTGGGAAGTTGGCCAAGCTTCGACAGATGTGGGGCAGATGATATAAGCTTCGGTTGTAACGTTTGTAATATTTCTAATTTCTAGTTCATCTCAGATTCATTACTTTAGGGTTCTTTTTGTAGTGACAATACCCCATGGCTTCTTCAAGCAATCGGTCAGGCAAGGAGAGTGTGGTTATGTTCAAAAATCGACAATGTTGGCGCAGTCGAAGAGCAGAAGTTTGTGTCAGAATCAATGAAGAACCCAGGCAAGCCATACTAGAAATGTGTGATGGTCGTTGCAAGTATTTTTCATTTGCTTACTGAAAGTGCAATCAAAATCCAGCTTCCTTTGGCTCTTTCCTTCATTTTATGGTAGTTCTTGCAACAGAATGTTTCGAGGGGTATAGCATCAGATACTGAAAACACTCCTTGGCTGTGTGTGAACAATTTTAACGAAATTACTTCAATAACTGAGAAATAGGGGATTAAACCTGGAGAGAGCTGGAATCCAGCGGAACTAAAGGGGAAAAGACATACCTGGTCGAACAAGAGAGATGGGTTTAATAATGTGCATGACTGAGAGTCCTTGCTTCAGTATCTTGGAGAGAGACGTTCCCAAAAGCAATAGCACTTCATGAACCAGCTATAGGATCAGATCACTGTCCAACCAAGAAATGAATAAGGTAAAGGGACAATTCAAGTTTAAGTCAATATGAACAACTTTGGAGGGGTGCAAAGAAACTATCAAGAATGTTCAGATTGGCTACAAGGCTTTTAAGGACAGCAAACAAGGCCTGAAAAGATGGAGCAGGAAAGCCTCTGGCAATTCCATCAAACAGCAGAAATTAAATGGAATTTTTATCTCTAAACAAATATTACTTAGGTTACTCCCTGTCTTTATCAATACCTCACTAGTGAAACATTCCACTATGAGCCAGAAAAGTGCACCATATATGTTGGATTGCAAGAATTACTCAAATCAACTAAAACATTTCTTTTATAACAAAAAAGTCAAAAAATTATTACTTTCTTGGTTGGATCATTGAAAGATTTTTTCCCATAAAATTGATTCACTGGGAAGCAAAATCAAGGGAAAGCCTGTCATCAAATACCATGAGAATCACAGCATTTATATACAGTGAGGGAAGGAACTCGTCATCTTAACTAAAAAATCTAAGCTAAACTATATTGCTTCATACAGGTGGGGGTAGGAAGCCAAAAGCATGGCCTCTGGATGGAGGCAAATCTGGCCATAACTCTTTATCATCTGGTTGAGCTCCCTCAACTTGCCAACTTACCTGCTTACACCAAAAACCTCTCCAACATACAAAACACTGAATCACGCACATGCCTCACTTGCTTCAGTATTTCTTGAAAGTAATTAACCGGAAAGCTTCTTGGACCCTCCGCGGAGCAAAACCCTGTAACCAAAAGATCTAATGCATTCCATGAAGACAATAACTTCTCTCCACTAGGGGGTCCTGATGAATTCATCCCCAAATAAATCCAGCAAATGTCATACAAAATAAATCAATAACATCACCACTGGTAGAGCCTTGAAACACTGTCAATGCCTTTTCAGCTCATCAATCCTAAAAACAAAGAATGATAAGTAGCATTCTCAAACCAATATTTACTCTCTTCCATCTCATAGTCTCACGAATTAAGCTTCACATCTCCATAGCTAATGACAAAACTTGTGAAGGAATTACAAATCCCAATAATGGGCTGTAAATTCTTCATTGAACAACTGCGTTGCTTAGCTGTGTTTCGAGCAAATCCTGCTCCATAAACTGAACTAGTCAATGTTTCTAATGTACGCAAGCAATTTAAGCTTTCCATTTCTTCAATATGTCTAAAACCATCACCAAAGCAGAACTTTCTCGCAGTAAGCATCAATTCAAATGTAATAAGTAACATTATTAGGCTTAAAATCTCTTCAAACCATCTCATGGTAGAACAGTTCTAGAGAAGTAACATCACCTGATTCCTTGAATCCCAAAAGTCAAATATTCATGGTCTTGGTGTCTGGAGAAAACAGAGAATGCATCTTGTTGAACTCAGATCGTGCCACCTCCATCTGCCTCTGTACGAAACCTCAAATGAGTAGTTGAACTTGTCAAAGTCCAACTTCCTTCCAACTAATGTCTTTATGCATCCTCTCGAACACTTCAAGGGATATTCATAGGATTGGAAGCTTACAATTTTCCATAAAATAATGATATGTGCAGGTGAAGATACATTTTGGCAATTATTTACCAAATAAACCACCCACCCACAAAAAAAAAAAAAAAATTAATTAAAAATCAAATCAGCTCTTGATTCTGAATCCACCAACAAAGCTCTTTAGGCCATTAGTTGAACTTTGCTTCTCCAGTGACAGGCAAAGTTCAAATAAAAATGACTCACTTAAGAATGAAGATTAAACACCCAAAAAAGACAAAATTTGAAATATAATGCATCACTAAAATACTGCAAATAGGTTGGTAGGGAAAGGAAAACCCACCAGAACAGCATAAGAGTTGACGGTGCAGAAGAGCTGAACTGCTGATCAAAGGTCTCTTTGACCCAAAGAGAGTAGTTGTGTCATGCATGGTCATTCAGCAATGTCTTCCAAACTTGATCCTCTGCCACCCACATTGTCCCGGTGACAGAGAGCTCTACTGGCACTCTAGTCTCATAAAAAGTTCTCTAGTGCACCTATACATGATGACACATGAGAGATAACCACCAAAGAGCATTGATGACACATTGTAATCTTCTGATCTTAAATCATTAGGCCGTTCCTTTAACCCATGATGACACATGAGAGATAACCACCAAAGAGCATCATTAAACCGAAATTCTCTTCCTAAATAAAAAGTACACTAATGGGAATCACCGGCTAATGGTCTAGCTCTCTTAATAGAAGATAAGTGCTAGTAAAAAGATAAGATTATATAATCATGCTATAAGAAAAGGATGAAATTCTCAAGGTTTCATGAAAAGAAGCTGAGTCAAGGGAATATTGTCATTCTATAAAAAATAAAATAAAAAATTTCAGGAGAAAAGAGAGTTGAAGCAGGCTTAAACAAAATATATTTTGAGGCAGTCTCTTAATAGACAATAAGTGCTAGTAAAAAGATAAGATCATATAATCATGCTATAAGCAAAAGATGAAATTCTCAAGGATGCATGCTGAGGCAAGGGAATATTGCCATTCTATAACATTTAAAATAAAATAAAAAAATTTGCCAGAGCAAAGAGAGTTGAAGCAGGCCTGAACAAAATATATTTTGAGGCAGCACCTCACAAAGGAAGGTGTGGTGAGAAAGGCACTTTCAAGAGGAGGACATAGAAGGTTGGAAAGAAAACTTCAGGAGGGAATTCTGCCAACAACTCCATACGAACAATACGAACAAAAAATGGCTAATAGTGACTGGTAAGCACTAAGCAGGGGAATACACTACAGCCGAGAAGAAATGCAAATTCAAAATCCCCTGCTTCTATTTTCAAGGAACTAAAATGCTAGCTACTAACAGATAATTGAGTTAGAAATATATGAAACAACGAAAGATTACAAGGCTGCTACTTGCATCCATGATAATAACTAAAATTTAACAAATTAAACCACAAAAATAGATGGGAATAGTGAATAGTTAATATCCTACTATTTCCTCCGATAATGGATGGGGAAAAAAGAAAAGAAAAGTAAAATACCGAATAGTGTATCCAATTGGCAGGCAGTAGCTGGTTTTGGTGAAAAACCAAAATCGTCTGGAATTAGGAAGAGGTACGTAAATAAACCCAAGCCCGAGGTAAGTAAATGCTGAGTAAGAGTACTTTGAAAGCATAAAAAAGAAAGGAAAAGAAAAGACAATTCAAAGTTGTTCCCTTCCACCCACCAACAAAAACAACGAAAGAAGCCAAATGTGCGCTGCAATGCGTGTCTGTATTCATACAACCAGTCAGTGAAAATAAAAAAATCAGCCATTGAGATCATCAGTACGGTACTTACAAATATAACAACTACACAGGCATATAATCCAAATTCAAAAACAGAAAAAAAAAACTTGACGATCAGATTTTCTAATCTAAAAGATAAGTTTGAGAGCACTAACCTCAAATTAGGAGAAATTTTGAAACAGCGAAGAACAATGAAATGAAATGGGGTTAGAGAGAGCATGGAGGAAAAGGAATCGATCAAATTAGAGATTCGATTGTAAAGCGAAAAAAACGGGGGAGTTGCAGACCACATAGAATGAGAGAGAACGAGAGAGTTTTGAGTTGAGGTAAACTCAGCTGCGGTGAATCAATGAAATTAGAGATTCGATTGTAAAGCGAAAACAACGGAGTTGCAGAGTGCAGAGAAAGAGAGAGAACGAGAGAGTTTTGAGTTGAGGTAAACTCAGCTGTGGTGTGGTTCATATGGAAAATAGAACAGAAGAGAGACACGTGGTACAATGGAGGGGCAGAACCGGAAAGGAAGGAATTAGGAGGGCGTTTTCGTAAAAGAAAGACGCCTGAACGTGGGCAAAATGGTCAAAAAAAATTTGGACCATTTCTCGATTTATGCGTGTCATCCTTGCGCAGGGGCCATGCTAATCTTCTCTGTATCGTTCCAATTTTATCGGATGTCCCCGAAGGGACGCTATGTGCTGTGGCTTCTGCATAGATTAAGTGTAGAGACCTTGTATTTGTAAGCGATGTGGGAGTCCTGCGCATGCGCCCATAATTAATACGTACTGTACATGTGTACAACTTATACGTGTCATACTATTTCGTATATTATTCTAATCAAATACTTAACGCCTACAATAATAGGCTGCTGGGCATTGCTTTTAAATACGTTCTTTTTTTTTTTTTGTTTATTAGGAAATACAATTCAAATCTTTTTTCTTTTTCGGTTGAGTTTTGCCACATTTTAAATTTCTTTTTCATAATTGTTGTCATTTTTCAAATAAATATGTCTTTCTACTCCAAATCTAAATTTTGGGAGGTGGTGTTGATGCCGTTAGAGAATGTTACTCGTCTCATTTAAAAATAATTTGAGAATATTTTTTTATTTAAATTAAAAAAATGAATTTAGAGTATGATTAGAATGTAATATATTATGATTTGATCACACACATGATGGGTTCAATTAGTGAGGTCGGTTCCTCAGTTGTCAATAAAATAAAACTTTATAAATTTGATAGGCTTAAATTTAAGTGTCTTTTCTAATCGCTGTGTACAATTTTATTATAATTTGTAAACAGTATAATATTTTTACATTATGCCTGTCAATAATAACTTAATGGATAAATTAAATTGACCTCTCTTGAGTTTTATGATAATTACACTGATTTTTTTTGAGATTTTTAAAATTGTACTAATTTTTTTTACTTTATAAAATAATATATAGATACCTCTCTCCTGTCATTTTTTTTTTTTTTCAAAATGACGAAATTACTCATTTTATTTATTTATTTTTACTTTTTTTCTTATTTTGACCAATTTATTCTAACTTTTTTTTTAAAAGATTTTTTAATTTTTCTATTAAAAACAAATTTAAGGTAAATAACTTATTTTTTTATATAAAAATAAATTTAAGGTTTTTATCAATATTTATTTAAAAAATGAAAAAAAAATTGGTCAGTATTTTAAAAATTAAAAAAAAATGAAAAGAATAGTTTTGTCATTTTGAAGAAAAAATTTAACTAGAATAAGGTATCTATATATTATTTTGTAAAGTATAAGAAGTTAGTATAATTTCATAAATCTCAAGCAGAGGTCAATATAATTTACCCTAACTTAATTCATGGACACGTCAAAGATGCTTCATAGTATAATTTCATTCAAGTAATGATTAATAAAAATAAAGTTATTAATTTTAATTTTTTATAATTTTAATTATTATATCTAAATACATTTTTACCGTGTTTAAAAAATTAATTACAAATTTTTAAAAAATATTTTAAAAAAATTATAACTGAATTACTATTCCAAGCACAACCTAAATTTTTAAACTAGGTCCAGGATTGAACTTCATGTTTGGTAAGAATCGAAGAGGACTTATGGCATAAAGGAAGATAAAAACAATGGAAGCATCATTCTTTCTTCTTTCTTTTCTTCTACAGGTTTTTCTTTCCATGTTTTCCTTGTATCTTGACTCTATGAGAGGCTAAAATGTTTAAACTAGGGTCCAGGATTGAACTTCATGTTTGGTAGTAATCGAATAAATTTTCTGTATCAGTTTTTCAAATGCATTATTTAATCAGATAATCAATATGGCCTCATTTAATTTAATTCAGTAATTTCGGATATGAATTTAATCATTTCTTTCATAATTTTAAATAAATCAAAAACTTGTTAACTAGATTAGGGCCCAATTGAATTTGAATTAATTAGTTTTTTTTTTCCAAAAATTATAAGTTTCCATGGGATCGACCTCATGCTCACTGTCTTATATTTCAGTTATGATTTGTGCGCTTGCGTGTATTAGAACACAACAATCAAATGTACCCAAGTGGAACGAGTAATAACTTTTTGAATAAAGATTTGAAGAGATGGTGACTTAACCATATGGTCTGTTGCAGCACTATCAAGGCTCCATAATGTGCAATCAATGAAGGATGAAAGGCCTTAAAGTACCTAGGAGATTGAAAATAGAAGCGTTGCTACCTCCTTGATTAGCTATATGTGATGGCTTACTGATGAGAGTTAGAAGTTGACGACACTGATCATGTGTAAATGGAAAAGAGTTGGTTTCAGGGTGGTTTGTTTGTTAATGGATTTATGGGTTGCTTGTTTAGCACTTGCAACAAAAAAGCCTTTGTGAAGAAGATGTCCAGGTGGATAACTATGAATAAGATAACATTTTTGCTATTACATGACCAACCCTACCACAATGCTCAAATGTTGGTTGCTCACGCTTTCCTTCTTTCTTCTTGTTATTGTCTTTGAAATTCTTATTTTCACAAATTGTTTGTGTGGACGAAAGGATACCACTTAAGGTCTCAAAACGTGAATTATACTTAAAAAAGGGGGTTGAATAAGTAAGTTTTGAATTAAAAATTTCTATTAAATTAATTACAATTCTTGGTTAAACACAAATATGACACAATCAACAACAAATCACTCAACGTGATTAATCAACATTTGTGCCCTTCTACCGATGAATCCACCAAGAATCATCCAATTCACAAACCTATTCAAACTTCACCTAATTGATTAATTAGACTAATTTTATAGCAATTGTCACAATTCAAAGAAAAATCAACTAAGCTATCAATTTTTTATTTCAATCAATTTACTAAATCCAGTTTTCAATATATCAAATTGATGAATAATTATGTAACTATGAAAAACTCAATTTCTAAAATTAGGCAGAAGCAATTCAATCAAGTATATAGTAAATTAAAAGAAATTGAGAGAGAGAGAGAGAGAGAGAGAGATTGCAAACCGATTGATGACGGAAAAAACTATCAAGAACAATAATCCTCGGAGTAAAACTCCAAAACGCGGCCAATGCTCATGAAAGGAATGTACTATGATGGAAAGTGAAATACAACACATCTACGAACAAGCTAAGTACCTCTAACTCCGTTCTCCCCGATTATATCTTCAAATTCTCCTCGAATGCTCAAACTTTTCATAGCCAATCCTTCAAACAACCGGACTCCTCCACGATCTCAGACTCCTCCGATCAAGCCGCTCAACAATCGCGAATTCTCACGACGTCGATGTACACTGATTGCTTAATGCCGAATCCTCATGCTTGAACTCCATCTATCGTCAATGGTGAATTTAACATGAACCAATGCTCTTTAGATCTAATTGGATCGTATGGTTTGATCAAATCCGATCAATAAAAACGAATAGAGATGATTATGAATGTTATGTATGAATGATCTCTCATAAAAGCTACAAGATCTATCAACAAATTAGCTCTCACAATTTGAGACTCTCTCATTCTGTTTTTGGCTACTCTAAATCTTATTTTCGCCTATTTTCGTAAAGAGCTTGATTGATCTCCAAATGACTAGAAATCAGAATATAAATCTATTTTTCGCTTAGAGTTTGTTCAAACGAATAATGAACAAATATCAAATAAGTACAACTCTGAGGATTGCAGTAACTCATTTGATACAAAGTGTTCGAACGAATGAAAATGAATGAGAACGAACTTCTCTGTTGGTCGTTCAAATGAGTCAAGCTTCGTTTGAACGAGCAACAGAGAGTTGCTCATTCTTTGCTTGTCTTGTGAACCGAATTTATCCCTTAAGAGTTTTAAAGATGTATTTTGGGAGAATTAGTTCACAACCACAAGTCAATCACATACATGACGATATGATAAAATCTATATGCAATGTATGCATGATGTGAGTGTGTTAGATCCAAATCAAATACAAAAGTCTATTTTACCCTTTAAAATCCAAGTCGATCGGTAGTGATACACAATAATGTCTCTTAGACAAACTTGGAGAAAAACGAGCATTGAGGTACTCGCTCATAGGACTTATGTAAAGATTACACACAAAGCACGTTTTGTCTAAACAGATTAGTCAATTACAATATCGGACCCTATTGTCTTGACACTAGTGTTGGTGATTCTTTTGGAAACAAAAGGAGCGACTTCAAGTGTAGAAACCATAAAAGTAATATTGTGTTGTCGTTCTTCTTGTAGTACCAAGTAGAAAACTTTATTAAGAGGAGGGACCGACTCCATTATCAAAATTTGCCTCAAATCATGGAAAAAGACTCATAAAGTGCCATAAGGAATTTCATGGCTTTTTGGCGTCTTTGGTTTGAGAAGCTATTGAAAAGCCAAGAAATAACCATATTGTTACAACAAATCCATTGTTGCAAATCTGGGTCTGATGAACTGGTTGGCATGAGGATCGATCCAACAATGAAACTCAATTTGTTTTTGGTAGTTAATGCCATAATCATAGTACAACTCTATGTTGCATAATTTTGGCTATCAAAGGTTGGGAAACCAACATCATCTTGGGTTGATCTGAAAGATAAAGATACAAAGGTGAGATGGAGTGTCGTGCTGAGTGATAAGGAATTCAAGAAGAATCAATCTACAAGAGCGTTACCGCTCTGATATCATGAAAAGAACGATCTGGTTTTGAATAATATATACTATATTGATTGACTTTGTATATTTATATACAAAATTACAATTGTATCTCCTTATATTGAAGGGAAAATCTCCTAAAGTGTAGGATATAATTGAGGATGAATCAATCTCCTATCTAATCACTTGGCGTTTAGAATATAATCAAGGAAGGAAAACGAACATACAACATCTAAATTATACAATCCTTTATCAAAAAGAAATATAAGGAACTACTATAGTAATAATCACTCTCTCTATAACATATAATTAACTTAATAAAAAAATTTAAACATAATTAAAAATAATATGCTTTATTAACTTAGAAAATTATACTAACCTCTCCTGTGGTTTGCCTTTATTACAGTCTGACCCTAAGTTTTCACGTAATTACAATGACATCTCCTAGAATATGATTCGTCTAACATCCATTTTGGAATACATCAGCTAAATATTTGTATCATAAAACCCAAAAGTGCCCTTGAATGGCATTTCATAATCATTTGCATTTCATTTGGGTTAACAGTTGTGTGTAGCATCGCAAGCATTGCCGTCAAAGCCATAGAGGAGAATATTGAGTAAGGCTTAAGAGGAGAATATTAAGGCTTAGGAGATGAGAGATTGGGAAGTTGGCCAACCTGCGACAGAGGTGGGGCAGATGATATAAGCTTCGGTTGTAACGTTTGTAATATTTCTAATTTCTAGTTCATCTTAGCTTCATTACTTTAGGGTTCTTTTTGTAGTGACAATACCCCATGGTTTCTTCAAGCAATCGGTCAAGCAAGGAGAGTGTGGTTATGTTCGAAAATCGACAATGTTGGCGCAGTCAAAGAGCAGAAGTTTGTGTCAGAATCAATGAAGAACCCAAACAAGCTATACTAGAAATGTGTGATGGTCGTTGCAAGTATTTTTCATTTGCTTACTAAAAGTGCAATGAAAATCCAGCTCCTTTGGCTCTTTCCTTCATTTTATGGTAGTTCTAGCAGCAGAATGTTTTGAGGGGTATAGCATCAGATACTGAAAACACTCCTTGGCTGCGTGTGAACAATTTTAACGAAATTACTTCAATAACATGAGAAATAGGGGATCCAATCTGGAGAGAGATGGAATCCTGTGGAACTAAAGGGGAAAAGACATACCTGGTTGAACAAGAGAGATGGGTTTAATAATGTGTATGACTGATTGGTTAGAGTCCTTGCTTCAGTATCTTGGAGAGAGACGTTCCCAAAAGCTATATCACTTCATGAACCCGCTGTAGGATCAGATCACTGTCCAACCAAGAAATGAATAAGGCAAAGGAACAATTCAAGTTTAAGTCAATATGAACAACTTTGGAGGGGTGCAAAGAAACTATCAAGAATGTTCAGATTGGCTACAAGGCTTTTAAGGACAGCAAACAAAGCCTGAAAAGATGGAGCAGGAAAGCCTCTGGCAATTCCATCAAACAGCAGAAATTAAATGGAATTTTTATCTCTAAACAATTATTACTTAGGTTACTCCCTATCTTTATCAATACTTCACTAGTGAAACATTTCACTATGAGCCAGAAAAGTGTATCCATATATGTTGGATTGCAAGAATTACTCAAATCAACTAAAACATTTCTTTTATAACAAAAAAGTCAAAAAATTATTACTTTCTTGGTTGGATCATTGAAAGATTTTTTCCCATAAAATCTATTCACTGGGAAGCAAAATCAAGGGAAAGCCTGTTATCAAATACCATGAGAATCACAGCATTTATATACAGTGAGGGAAGGAACTCATCATCTTAACTAAAAAATCTAAGCTAAACTATATTGCTTCATACAGGTGGGGGTAGGAAGCCAAAAGCATGGCCTCTGGATGGTGGTAAATCTGGCCACAACTCTTTATCATCTGGTTGAGCTCCCTCAACTTGCCAGCTTACCTGCAACATACAAAATACTGAATCACGCACATGCCTCACTTTCTTCAGTATTTCTAGAAAGTAATTAACCAGAAAGCTTCTTGCACCCTCCGCAGAGCACAACCCTGTAACCAAAAGATCCAATGCATTCCATGAAGACAATAATTTCTCTCAACTAGGGGTCCTGATGAATTCATCCCCAAATCAATCCAGCAAATGTCATACAAAATAAATCAATAACATCACCACTGGTAGAGCCTCGAAACACTGTCAATGCCTTTTCAGCTCATCAATCCTAAGAACATACAATGATAAGTAGCATTCTCAAACCAATATTTACTCTCTTCCATCTCATAGTCTCACGAATTAAGCTTCACATCTCCATAGCTAATGACAAAACTTGTGAAGGAATTACAAATCCCAATAATGGGCTGTAAATTCTTCATTGAACAACTGCGTTGCTTAGCTGTGTTTCGAGCAAATCCTGATCCATAAACCGAACTAGTCAATGTTTCTAATGTACGCAAGCAATTTAAACTTTCCATTTCTTCAATATGTCTAAAACCATCACCTATGAAGCACGGACACTCTATTTTGGCTCACGTGTCCGTGTCGGACACCGACACTCTCATACACTTCCCAGACACGTGTTGAACAATTAAATCGTGGATGTTGATGATTAAATGAAAAAGTTTTTTAATTTTTATTTAATGACTTGTTATTTTAATATCTTCATAATATTTTTGTGATTATTTGTGTATTTTTATACCAATTTTAATTGCAATGACATTAGGTTTTTATAATATAGTCATATAAAAATATAAAAAATTTATGTGTATTCAACGTGTCATTGACGTGTCCGTGTCCTATTTTTTTTAGAAATAACGTGTTGTGTCGTATCCGTGTCCCGTGTCCCGTGTCCGTATCCGTATCCGCGCTTCTTAAACCATCACCAAAGCAGAACTTTCTCGCAGTAAGCATCAATTCAAATGTAATAAGCAACATTATTAGGCTTAAAATCTCTTCAAACCATCTCATGATAGAACAGTTCTAGAGAAGTAACATCACCTGATTCCTTGAATCCCAAAAGTCAAATATTCATGTCTTGGTGTCTGGAGAAAACAGAGAATGCATCTTGTTGAACTCAGATCGTGCCACCTCCATCTGCCTCTGTGCGAAACCTCAAACGAGTAGTTGAACTCGTCATAGCCAACTTCCTTCCAACTAATGTCTTTATTCATCCTCTCGAACGCTTCAAGGGATATTCATAGGATTGGAAGCTTACAATTTTCCATAAAATAATGATATGTGCAGGTGAAGATACATAATGTATAAAAGCAAAATTGGCAATTATTTACCAAATAAACCACCCACCCACAAAAAAAAAAAAATTAAAAATCAAATCAGCTCTTGATTCTGAATCCACCAACAAAGCTCTTAAGGCCATTAGTTGAACTTTGCTTCTCCAGTGACAGGCAAAGTTCAAATAAAAATGACTCACTTAAGAATGAAGAATGAACGCCAAAAAAAGACAAAAATTTGAAAGAAAATGCATCACTAAAATACTGCAAATAGGTTGGTAGGGAAAGGAAAACCCACCAGAACAGCATAAGAGTTGACGGTGCAGAAGAGCTGAACACTGATCAAAGGTCTCTTTGACCCAAAGAGAGTAGTTGTGTCATGCATGGTCATTCAGCAATGTCTTCCAAACTTGATCCTCTACCACCCACATTGTCCCGGTGACAGAGAGCTCTACTGGCACTCTAGTCTCATAAAAAGTTCTCTAGTGCACCTATACATGATGACACATGAGAGATAACCACCAAAGAGCATTGATGACACATTGTAATCTTCTGATCTTAAGATCATTAGGCCGTTCCTTTAACCCATGATGACACATGAGAGAGAACCACCAAAGAGCATCATTAAACCGAAATTCTCTTCCCAAATAAAATTTACACTAATGGGAATCCCGGCTAATGGTCTAGCTCTCTTAATAGAAGATAAGTGCTAGTAAAAAGATAAGATTATATAATCATGCTATAAGAAAAAGATGAAATTCTCAAGGTTGCATGAAAAGAAGCTGAGTCAAGGGAATATTGTCATTCTATAAAAAATAAAATAAAAAATTGCAGGAGAAAAGAGAGTTGAAGCAGGCTTAAACAAAATATATTTTTGAGGCAGTCTCTTAATAGACAATAAGTGCTAGTAAAAAGATAAGATCATATAATCATGCTATAAGCAAAAGATGAAATTCTCAAGGATGCATGCTGAGGCAAGGGAATATTGCCATTCTATAACATTTAAAATAAAATAAAAAAATTTGCCAGAGCAAAGAGAGTTGAAGCAGGCCTGAACAAAATATATTTTGAGGCAGCACCTCACAAAGGAAGGTGTGGTGAGAAAGGCACTTTCAAGAGGAGGACATAGAAGGTTGGAAAGAAAACTTCAGGAGGGAATTCTTAGAAGATCTTCTTGATCAAGAATTTTGATTTTTGGGAAGTATCATGATCATCCAATAGGAAGGGTTTACAATGGATGGACGGTGTAATGCTACTAGGCAAGATTGTTCACCATAAAAAATTAAAAAAGAAGATGGAAATGGTGAAGAGAGTCCATTAGTGGTAGCAAAATTTGAAATATCTTTCCTGGAGAACTTGGCATGTTAGAATTGCAAGTTACTAGTTCGAAAGGAACACAAAGTTGCGCATACAAAATCTACACTGCAGAGTCAAAAGGCTAAAAAACAAACCTCTTCATTGAAGATTAAAAACCTTATATGAGTTGGAGAGAACAATTCTAGAAATAAAAAATAGAAAATCTGCCAACAACTCCATACGAACAAAAAATGGCTAATAGTGACTGGTAAGCACTAAGCAGAGGAATACACTACAGCCGGGAAGAAATGCAAATTCAAAATCCCTGCTTCTATTTTCAAGCAACTAAAATGCTAGCTACTAACAGATAATTGAGTTGGAAATATATGAAACAACGAAAGATTACAAGGCTGCTACTTGCATCCATGATAATAACTAAAATTTAACAAATTAAACCACAAAAATAAATGGGAATAGTGAATAGTTAATATCCTACTATTTCCTCCAATAATAGATGGGGAAAAAAGAAAAGAAAAGAAAAGTAAAATACCGAATAGTGTATCCAATTGGCAGGCAGTAGCTGGTTTTGGTGAAAAACCAAAATCGTCTGGAATTAGGAAGAGGTATGTAAATAAACCCAAGCCCAAGGTAAGTAAATGCTGAGTAAGAGTACTTTGAAAGCATAAAAAAGAAAGGAAAAGAAAAGACAATTCAAAGTTGTTCCCTTCCACCCACCAACAAAAACAACGAAAGAAGCCAAATGTACGCTGCAATGCGTGTCTGTATTCGTACAACCAGTCAGTGAAAATAAAAAAATCAGCCATTGAGATCATCAGTACGGTACTTACAAATATAACAACTGCACAGGCATATAATCCAAATTCAAAAACAGAAAGAAAAAACTTGACGATCAGATTTTCTAATCTAAAAGATAAGTTTGAGAGCACTGACCTCAAATTAGAAGAAATTTTGAAACAGCGAAGAACAATGAAATGAAAAGGGGTTAGAGAGAGCATGGAGGAAAAGGAATCAATCAAATTAGAGATTCGATTGTAAAGAGAAAAAAACGGAGGAGTTGCAGACTACAGAGAAAGACAGAGAACGAGAGAGTTTTGAGTTGAGGTAAACTCAGCTGCGGTGAATCAATGAAATTAGAGATTCGATTGTAAAGCGAAAAAAACGAAGGAGTTGCAGAGAAAGAGAAAGAGAGAGAGAACGAGAGAGTTTTGAGTTGAGGTAAACTCAGCTGTGGTGGGGTTCATATGGAAAATAGAACAGAAGAGAGACACGTGGTACGATGGAGGGGCAGCACCGGAAAGGAAGGAATTAGGAGGGCGTTTTCGTAAAAGAAAGACGCCTGAACGTGGGCAAAATGGTCAAAAAAAATTTGGACCATTTCTCGATTTATGCGTGTCATCCTTGCGCAGGGGCCATGCTAATCTTCTCTGTATCGTTCCAATTTTATCGGATGTCCCCGAAGGGACGCTAGGTGCTGTGGCTTCTGCGTAGATTAAGTGTAAAGAGCTTCTATTTGTACGCGATGTGGGATCCCTGCGCATGCGCCCATAATTAATACGTTCTGTACATGTGTACAACTTATACGTGTCATACTATTTCGTATATTATTCTAATCAAATACTTAACGCCAACAATAA
This sequence comes from Nyssa sinensis, assembly GCA_008638375.1. NCBI lineage: Eukaryota > Viridiplantae > Streptophyta > Magnoliopsida > Cornales > Nyssaceae > Nyssa > Nyssa sinensis. Next base: position 46,004,711 of record CM018043.1, on the reverse strand, counting down.
TGGGCTGCTGGGCATTGCTTTTAAATACCTTTTTTTTTTTTTTGGTTTATTAGGAAATACAATTCAAATCCTTTTTCTTTTTCTGTTGAGTTTTGCCTCATTTTAAATTTCTTTTTCATAATTTTTGTCATTTTTCAAACAAATATTTCTTTCTACTCCAAATCTAAATTTTGGGAGGTGGTGTTGATGTTGTTGGAGAATTTTACTCATCTCATTTAAATATAATTTGAGAACATTCTTTTATTTAAATTAAAAAAATAAATTTAGAGTATGATTAGAATGTAATATATTATGATTTGATCACACACTCGATGGGTTCAATTGGTGAGGTCGGATCCTCAGTTATCAATAAAATAAAACTTTATAAATTTGATAGGTTCAATTCGAAGTGTTCAACTTTATAATATCACACTCGATGGGTTCAATTCGAAGTGTATTTTTTAATCGTTGTATACAACTTTATTATAGTTTGTAAACAATATAACATTTTTACATTATGCTTGTCAATAATAACTTAATGAATAAATTACACTGACCTCTCCTGAGATTTATGATAATTACATTAACTTTTTTTTGAAATTTTTAACATTATACTAACTTTCTTTATTTTACAAAATAATATATAGATACCTCCCTCCTGTCAATTTTTTTTTAAAATAATGCAACTATCACTTTTATTTATTTATTTTTACTTTTTTTCAATTTTGACCAATTTATTCTAACTTTTTTTAAAGATTTTTTATTTTTTTTATTTAAATACAAATTTAAGGTAAATAACTTATTTTTTATATAAAAATAAATTTAAAGTTTTAACAATATTTATTTGAAAAATGAAAAAAAAATTGCTCAAGAATTTAAAAATTAAAAAAAAAATAAAAGGGGTAGTTTTGTGATTTTTGAAGAAAAAAATTAACTAGAATAAAATATCTATATATTATTTTGTAAAGTATAAGAAATTAGTGCAATTTCATAAATCTCAGCAGAAGTCAGTATAATTTATCCTAACTTAATTCATGGGCACGTCAAAGATGCTCCATAGTATAATTTCTTTCAAGTAATGATTAATAAAAATAAAAATATATATTCAAATCATTTTATTTTTTTTTTGGTTAACACTTACATAACTACTATTGTTAGATTAACAAATAGAAATTAAGAAATAAAATTCATCGATACTTACTACCAACTGAAACAAAAATACCTGAGAATATTTATGAACAAAACTCATGAATTATATACTTATATGAGACTACTATTTACACAATTTAAAATTATATATACAAAAAAACAAAAATTAGGGGAACTACTATAGGAATTATCACTCTCTATATAACACACAATTAAAAAGTATTCATGCTGTTCTTGGTATATGATGTGTCACTACATGGATACATGCACCATCCAAATGTGAAGACAAAGATGACATGGATTCTAAAGGAATCTTTATCATAACGCTAGTTCTACACAGATGAGAAGATTAGGATGCATGACTGTTCACCAAGACATTCAAGAAATTAGCTCCACTCTTGAAATTTTTTATTGACCTGTCAATAATAAGTGAATTCATGGACATATCGAAGTTGCTTCACGGTATAATTTCTTTCAAGTAACAATTAATAAAATAAAATATATATTAAAATTAGCTTTAAATAAAGGAAAGAGAGGTCAATAGGGGGAAAAAACATCATCTATTATATTTCATTATTGTAAGTTGGTAAAATCCCCAATCATATCTCAATAAAGTAAGTAATACAAATAAATTTGCTAGTGTTCGATTTCAAAAAATGAAAATTAAGAAATAAAATTCACCAATTCTTAATACCCACTTAAACAAAATTCATGAATTATATACTTTTATATATATGAGACTTAACTATTTGCACAATTTAAAATTATAAAAAAATAATAATATATAGGAATAATCCCTCTCTATATAACACAATTAAATAGTATTCATGTTGTTCTTGGTATGTGATGTGTCACTATACGGGCACATACATACACAATGCACCATTCATATTTTTCTCTTTCTATTAGATTCCTTTATGAAGGCAATGGAAACAAGCCTATGGCATGAAGACTTATCTTGGATGAAGTATTAGACTCATTTTCAGGAAGATCATGGCTTGAGGATCCATTTCTCATTTGTGTTGAGGGTCATTGGATCACTTCTTGTATTTTTTAAAAAGTTAGATAACTCAGTTCATGATTTGGGATGTTATTTTGTATTTTGGACTTGTATAGTACTCATGGAAGGACTCTTACTATGATGTTTGTATATTTTTAAACTTTAAAATAATGATGTATGAATTATGGAGGCGTTATGGGTGAAGTGGAAATATTAGAATGTGTAGATTGGACAACGTATGCTTTGAGATTTCTTTAGTGAATACTTTGTATACAATCCTACTTGTGGAGGCCATGTCTCCCTATTATTTAAGAATTATGTTATGAGGTATAAATAGAAATAAGCCCATATATCTTAGCTTTAAAATAACATATTGATGTGGTAAAAAAAAGAGCTAGTTATAATTATTTTACCAAACTAATACCGATTTTGACCTTTAGGGACTGTTTGGTCCATATTTGGAGCTAACATAGTGTTTTTGAGTTCTTTTAAATCCCAAAATAGCTAGACTTGATGTATTATATGCCTGTAAAGTTTTATTACAAAAGAATGTGGTATTTGAGAGACATGGGATTTTAAAGATGAGAATTTTGTATAGCAAATTTGTTGAACAGTAGGGTTGCAACCTAGAGAGCAAGCAGTCAACCGATTGTTGATCCTCTTGCATCATCCGGTTGGTACAAGGTTTTGGAAATATTGAAAAATAGGTCTTAAGGGTGGTAGTTGGTCAGTTTAGTCAACCGGTCTATGTGAATTACTGTACCAACTTTCAAAGGCCATAACCTTTTTTTTTTTTAATGACGTGGAACCCCTTAGGGCAACCGTCTTTGGCCCATAGTCTTAGAGGGTAAGCTCCGGATGCGCGCAACCATTCACAAGCTACACGCATCAAGTAAATCAAGATTTGCGCTTTGGAGGAGGCTCGAACTCACGCCATTCAGCCTTATCAGTATCCTGAGGCTCGCCCCCTACCAGCCACGCTACATTACATTCAAATGGAGTAAAATTTGTGTCCAAATTTATACTCTCAAAATATACTTTCACATAATACAAGTTTTACTTCTAGATTTTAAATTCTAATGAGAGTTAGGAACCTTGGAATCTGAGGCACTCGAAATAAAACTTTATGTTTGAAATGACAAACCAAATATTAAAATGAGAAGTCAATGGACATTGATAAAGGAGTTTCCAGGCTAAATTTCTAACAATCATGTAATAAAATTTGATTAGATTTGATCACCTTTGTGTTGGTTCACTAGTTTAAATCAAACCCAAAGTTATCAGAACCAGACCGGATGATGAACCGATAAAAGGATTGATTCATGGTTCACTGGTTCAACCGGTTTTATAATTAATATATTAAAAACATTAATAAATATATTAAAAATTAAGAAAATAACAAGAAAAATATATTTTTTTTATCAGAATTGATTATCTTGGCCTTGGTTCACTAGCTTAAATTAAACCCATAGTTATCAAAACCGGACCTGACTATGAATCGGTGAAAGGGTCAGTTCACGGTTCACTGATTCAATCGGTAGTTCAACCAGTTCAACTGATTTTATAATTTATATATTAAAATATTAATAAATATATTAAAAATTAAGAAAATAACAAGAAAAATATATATTTTTATTATCTAGTGATAAATAACAAAATATAAGCATAATCATTGAAGTTATCTTAATATATAAGTTTAATATATTTGTATATATAATAAAAATACATGCAATAATATCTTATTTTATACTAAATTTCATCATTTAATCATCAAATATAAGAAGTTTTGTGAGAAAAAAAGTTGTAGGTGATAAAAAGACAAAAGGTGGCGAATACTCTTCAAGCAATAGGCACTCCTCACGAGTCACTGGATGCTCTAGTTCGACAATGATGGAATTTCTTCTTGTCTACAGTGAAAAGGTGAGGGAAAGGGCATACAAAACCCCTCCTTTTGTTCCATCTTCTATTATATAAATCTACTACCATTTATTCGTGTTCAACAATTAAAGTTTCCCATACTATTACTTTACAATCCTTCTATATTCTTCTATCAACTTCTCTAGTAAGAAAGAAATCTATCTGACTAATATTTATCCTGTTTTAAATGTTATTAATTACTCATTCCTCTGTCTAAAACTTGTTTTTGCTAACACTAGGTTGCATGCTATTGCGAACTCTAAGATTACACTACCCACATCGTTCCTTTCTTCAAATCAATTATTTTCCTACTATTCCCTATGTGGCCATCTAAGTTATGTATTACTAAAATTTTTTCTATGTTTGGTATTCCATTGTATTAATCCATCTATTTTGCAAAGGCGTGATATCTGTATCACCAAATATAGAAGTAGTAGCAGCCAATGTGCCTTTCATCTTTCAAATTTTACTTTGAGACTATTAAGCTCTTCCCTAGTAATAGTACATTTTTTAGGATGATTTGCATAATATACTAGTGCAATGTAGAATTTTATATGAGATTAAAATGCTAGTAAAGCACTGCCTTTCATCTTTCAAATTTTACTTTGAGACTATTAAGCTCTTCCCTGGTAATAGTACATTTTTTAGGATGCTTTGCATAATATACAGGTGCGCTGTGGAACTTTTTATGAGATTAAAGTGCCAGTAAAGCATTCTGTTAGCAGTAAATGTGGGTAGCACAAAATCAAGTTTAGAAAGTGGAGAGTGTTAGAATATGTTGTTAGGATATGTATAGAATATTACACACAATAAGAATATTCTGTTGGATGTTCATAAAATATTTAGAGTCTATTTTTGTGAACTTTATATATTCTTGTAATATAAATACATGAGTTAGAGGAGAGCTAATTAACTCTCTCTAATTCTTTATCCCTAAACAACTCTCTCACTCTCTTCTATTTCTCTTTTATTTTTTTTCAATAAAACCCTAATAATACCTAGGGTTTAATTTCAATTTGATGGGTATTTTCTATTTTTGAACCATTTTTAGAAAAATGGTCATTTTTTCTGACATTTTTTTAGAGGTTTCTGTTGGTTGGATCTTTATTATTGGACTTGTTTAGGGTTAAGAGAGGAGTGGGTGAAGTTTCGTTGCATTCCAACTTGATTTGGTTGGATTTCTTTGAATCCAAAAGGTTCGGCTAGCCTGCCTAAGCACTGGCCTTGTTTGTTTTTTATTTTTCTGTTGCTCTTTGATTGATTTCAACCCTCCTTAAGATCTTTGGTAGTTGTGAAGGCAAGCATTGGTCTGGATTGGTGAGCAATACACTGTTTTTGGTACTCTTCTGTGTGATAGGGACTTGCTAACATACAACAATGACAGATAAAGAGGTAAAGAAAGGCTTTGGTTCTACTAGCTTTGAAGGAGATGGGCTGAGTAATATTGGGGTTCTTAGAGGAAACACAACTCTTCATATTAGCCTAGTGAAGCTAGATGGGAATAATTATCTAACATAGTCACGTGTATGTTTATTGTCCATTGATACAGTTCGGTTTATATGATTATGTCAATGAGACACTCAAAGGAACCAGCACGTACAGATCCAACGCTTAAGTAGTGGCGTTCGAGCAATTCCCTTGTGATTTCGTGGCTTCTTAACTCCATGCAATCACATATTAGTCGTGGCTTCTCGTTTCTGATAGTAGCATATGAGATTTGGACTACTCTAGCACAAACTTATTCACAAATTGGTAATGATGCTCAGATTATAATCTCAGCAAGAGGGTTCTTAAAACCAAACAAAAAGATCTAAGTGTTGTTGAGTATTATGCTGACCTCAAAGGTCTCTGGTGAGAATTAGACCACAATCAAAATTTTTAGGCCAAATGTCCAGATGATAGTGTCATGTTTCAGTAGTTAAAGGAAAATGAGCGTGTGTATGATTTATTGGTTGGCCTTAATGCTGGATATGATCAGATTCACAGTTGGGTGCTTGGACATGATCATTTTCCTACTCTAAGATAGGCATATGCTTTTGTGCAACAAGAGGAAAGCAGAAGAGGTGTTATACTTCATGCTCCAACTCAAGACAAGTCTGCCTTGGCTACCCTTCCTCAAAAAGATTCCAAAATTCCACAGCTTCGATTTAAAAACAAAGGTGGCAACTCTGAGAAGGATTAGGTGAAGTGTGACTATTGTGGCAAGAAATGGCATACTAGGGATAATTGTTGGCTACTTCATGGTCAACCAAAAACAAAACAAGGTGATGGCAAAACAAGATCAGGTAAACCACATGCCCATTTGATTAAGACTTCAGAGGCTTTCCCTGCTAGCACTAGAGATGCAAATCATCTCACATCTAAGGAACTACAGGTTTTTTAACATATGATGGCTTGGTTTGACGACTCCACCTCTGGCTCTACCTCTTCTTCTTCCAACTTTGCCAATACAAGTATTCCAACATCTGTTCTAAGTGTTGGCTCCACTCCTACTCCTACTCCTTGGATCATTGATTCAAGAGCTACCAATAATATGACTAAGTTCTTCTAATCTCTTTTTTACATATTATACATGTTCTGGTAGGGATAAGGTTAGGGTAGCAGATGGCTCAAAATCCTTAATATCGGGCAACGGCTTGGTGCTTTGTCCTTCCTCTTTATCTTTGGCTTTTATTCCCCATGTTCCTAATTTTTCCACTAATTTACTTTCAGTGAGTTCCATTACTAAAGCCTTCAACTACTTAGTAATCTTATTTCCTCTCATTGTCTTTTTCAAGAGTTGGGGACAGGGAGAATAATTAGCAGTGGTAAGGCACGTGGGGGGTCTATATCTACTAGAGACCACACCTTTTATGCCTTTATCTCAACAAGCTTTTCAAATAGATAGTTCTTCACAGCTTCAGGAATTATTACAGTGGCACCGGCAGTTAGGACATCCATCAGTTAGTCACTAACTGTTAGTACATCCATCAATTAGCATTATAGAGGAAGTTTTTCCTGTTCTTGTTAAGCAGTGTAAACCTAGATATATTTGTGATGCTTGTGAACTTGCTAAGCATACCCGTACTTCTTATCCTAGTAATAATAATTAAAACATTGCTCATTTTTTTGTTATTCACTCTAATGTATAGGGACCTTCCCAAGTTGGCTCTCTCTCTGGCTATCATTGGTTTGTTACATTTATTGACTGACACTCTTGTGTTACGTGTGTCTACCTGCTCAAAACATAAAAATGAGGTTTGACTGTTTTTGGATTTTTCACAAAATGGTTCAAATGCAGTTTGAATGCTAAGATTTTGATACTGCGGACTGATAATAGGGGTGAATATGGAGATAGAGATTTTTTAAACTATCTTTATGATCATTGGATTATTCATCAAACTTGCTATATGGATACCCCTGCACAGAATGGAATGGCTGAACGAAAAGAACAAACATCTTCTTGAAGTGGCCCATTCCTTGATGTTTATCATGAATGTACCTAAGTCTTTTTGGAGCGGTGCTATTTTGATTGTTGCTTATCTCATCAACCGTATACCTCTCAAGACTTTGGAATTCAAGAAACCTTTAGCACTGATTCCAAGGATCTCCACCGGTTATCTCATTCCTCCCCGCATCTTTGGATGTGTCTGCTTTGTTCAGGACAATAGGAAGATTACAAGCAAGCTTGATCCCAAAGCTTTCCGTTGTGTCTTTATTGGTTACTCTCCTACACAGAAAGGCTATAAGTATTATCACCTATCAACTCGGAAGGTGTTTGTTAGTACGGATGTTACGTTTCATGAGATGGAGTCTTTCTACTCTATTCCCCGACCATCTCTTCGGGGGGAGCAGGATCAAGAGAGAAATTCACCCTCAACTCAGGAAGAGATGTTTTTTCAGTTGATGACGCATACTCGTAGTAAGGGAGAGAAAGTGACCACGCTTGAGAGTATTGAGGCACTAGCTAAGCTACCTTCTCTTGATCATGGTGGACGGTTAGATAAAGCTGACTTGATGACGTATATTGGGTCTAGACAGGCCCGCTTAGGATGTCAGGATATGTAGATAGACTCCTATGTGCCCCTAAGACTAGTCACAATCTCTGACTCCAGCTCCATTAGCCTCACTATCAAGTGATGATATCTAAGTCCTCTTTCTTATTCTGATGATTATGATATTCCCATTGCTCTTCGAAAGGGAGTTCGGGCTTGTACCCAATATCCAGGTTTATGTCTTATGACTCCTTATCCACTTCATAACGTGCTTTCATCTCCACTCTAGCTTCTGTGTTTGTTCCTTAGGGGTAGAAAGAGGCTTTAACTGATGCCAAATCAGAAAGCAGCCATGGATAAGGAAATGGGAGCTCTAGGAAAAAATGGAACTTGGGAATTGGTTTCACTTCCAGATGAAAAAAAGTCAGTTGATTGCAAATGGATTTTCACAGTCAAGCAGAAAGGCAAATGGTACAGTTGACAGATATAAGGCTCGGTTAGTTGCCAAAAGGTTCACTTAGACCTATGGCAAAAACTATCAATAGACCTTTGCTCTAGTGGCCAAGATGAATTCCATCAAGACTTTACTCTCAATAGCACCAAATTTGGGGTGGACATTGCAACAACTGGATTTAAAGAATGCTATTCCTCCACGGAGATTTTGAGGAGAAGGTGTATAAAGAGGTTCCCCCAGGGTATACTACCAAAGCAATAGAGGGAAGGTATGTAAATTGAAGAAGGCTCTTTACGGACTTAAGCAATCTCCAAGAGCTTGGTTTGACAGGTTTTATAAGGCTATGATAAAGTTTGGTTATAGACCAAGTCATGCTGATCATACCATGTTCATTAAGAGGGTAGATGGTAAGGCCACTATTCTTATTGTCTACATGGATGATATAATTGTGACAGGGAATAATTCTTCACACGTGACAGGGTTAAAAAGTTATCTAGCCAAATAATTTGAGATCAAAGATCTGGGAAATCTGTGATATTTTCTTGGACCAAAGTAGTTATTGTTTCTAATAATAACATATGGAGTGAGGGTTGCTAGCCATTTCATGCATGATCCTAGAGTTCAGTACTTAGAGGCAATATATCGCATTCTGAGATACCTCAAGCCTGCTCCAAGAAAAGGGATTTTGTTCTCATGCCATAATCATCTGAAACTAGAAGTGTTCATGGATGTAGATTAGGTAAGCTCTATGGATGAAAGACGGTCCACTTCAAGCTACTATACCTTCTTAGGAGGTAATCTAATTACTTGGAGGAGCAAGAAACAACAAGTGGTAGCTACATCTAGTGCCGAGGCTGAATATAGAGCCATGGCTCATGGAGTTTGTGAACTCATGTGGCTTCAAACATTTATGAATGACTTGGGAGTGCCAATCGATAAACGAATGAAGTTGTATTGCGATAACAAAGGCAGGCCATTAACATTACACATAACCCAATTCAGCATGATTGAACAAAACATATTGAGATAGATAGACATTTTATCAAAGAGAAGCTGAATCGGGGATTAATTTGCATACTCTTTGTGACTTCAAGAGAGCAGTTGGCAGATGTATTTATTAAGGGGCTTTGCAGCAGAATGTTTCATCTAATTGTGAGCAAGTTGGGCATGGACGACATATATGCACCAACTTGAGAGGGAATGTTAGAATATGTTGTTAGGATATGCCAAGAATATCACGCACAATAAGAATATTCCGTTGGATATTCATAGAATATTTAGAGTTTATTTTTGTGAACTTTTTATATTCTTGTAATATAAATACATGAGTTAGAGGAGAGCTAATTAACTCTCTCTAATTCTTTTTTTCCTAAACAACTCTCTCTCTCGCTCTCTTCTATTTCTCTTTCATCCTTTTTCAATAAAACCCTAACAATACCTAGGGTTTAATACCAAACTATTTGCAATATATTGATGCATTATGTTTAAAATTTGTAATTATTATGTGTTTAATCTTCGTTCTTAAGTGAAAATCATCTTTTTTTTAACTTTGCCCCGTCACTATAGAAGCAAAGTCCAACTAATTGACTAAATAGTTTTGTTGGTGGAGTCAGAATTAAGAGCTGATTTGGTTTTTATTCCATATCATTCATCATTCAATTAGATGTTCAAATTTTATTTTATTTTTTGGTTTTGAGGGGAGACTTTAGTTAAGGTTTCAAAACCAGGAGGTATAGGTGTTGGTTTGAAATTAAGATCTTCAGCAGGTTTTTGGGTTTCTATCAGGATATGTTTTTCTTCTTCAGAAACTACAATTACATCAATGTCCATGCAGGATAATTTGATTGTATAAGTTGGTTGTAGGACCAACCTCAAATCACGAGTGTTGTTTGGAATTTTTACAATCTCTTCTTTTTTCTTTTTCTTTTTCTTTTCTTTTTTTTTTTTTTTTTGGGGGGGGGGGGGGGGGGTATTTGGTAAATAATTGCCATTTTTTTATACAATTATGGATCTTCACTTGCACATATCACAATTTTTTGAAAATTTGTAAGATTCCAATCATATGAAGATACCCTTGAAGCATTCAAGAGTATGGAGAAAGACATTTGTTGGAAGGAAGTTGGGTTAGACGAGTTTGCGAGACACAGATGGAGGCAGCACGATCTGAGTTCGACAAGATGCATTCTCAGTTTTCTCCTGACACCAAGACCATGAAAATTTTCCTTTGGGGGTTCAAGGAATGAGGTGATGTTACTGGTGTAGAACTGTACTTATAACATCTGAATTGATGCTTACTGCAAGAAAGTTTGTTTCAGTGATGGTTTTAGACATTTTGATGAATTGGAAAACTTAAATTGCTTGCCTATATTAGAAACAACAACTACTTTGGTATGCGGAGCAGGTGTTGTTCGAAACACAACTAAACACTGTTGTTGTTCAATGAAATTCCCATGAGAATTAACAGCCTAATATTGGGATTTATAATTCCTTCACAAGTTTTCTCATTAGTAAGGAGATGTGAAGCTTAATTGGTGAAATGGAAGAGAGTAAATATTGGTATGACAGTGTTACTTATCATTCTATGTTTTTAGGATTGATGAACTCAGAAGGCATTGACAGTGTTCTGAGGCTTTATCAGAAGATGATAAAGAGAGATTTTCTGCCCAAGAAATGAACACTGGTGATGCCCAAGAAATGAACACTGGTGATGTTAATGATTTGTTTATTTATTGTTTATGAAAATTGCTGGATTGATATGGGGATCAATTCCGCCGGCTACCTAGTGTAGAGAAGTTATTGTTCTCATGGAAATGCATTGTATCTTTTGGTTATGGGTTTGTGCTCCAAGAAGGCTGCAAGAAACTTGGTTTTTGGTATAAGCAGGTAAGTTGAGGAAGCTTGACCAGATGACACAGATCTCGCCCTGCTTTCCCCCGATCCAGAGGGCATTCTATGGGCTTCCTACCCACCACCTATTTAAGTAATATGGTTTAGATTAAATTTTAGTTAAGATGATGAATTCCTTCCCCCACTATATATAAATGCTGTGACTTGACAGGGGTTCCCTTGATTTTGATTCTCAGTGAAATTCAATTTTACGGGAAAAAATCTTTCAATGATTTAATTAAAGAAATAATAATTTTGTGACATTTTTTTTTCAATTGATTTAAATAATTCTTTCAACCCAATATATATGAATACACTTTCTGGCCCATAGTGGTATGTTTCACTAGTGAACTACTGGGAAAGATAGAGAGTAACTTGGTATTTTAGAGATTAAAACTATAATTAATTTCTGCTATTTGAAGTATGGAATTGCCAGAGGTTTTCCTGCTCCATATTTCCAGCCCTTTTTTGCAGACCTTAGAAGCCTTGCAGCCAATCTGAACATTCTTGATACTTTCTTTGCACCCCTCCAAAGTTGTTCATATTGACTCGAACTTGAATTGTTTTGTTTACCTTCTTCATTTCTTAGTTGGACAGTGATCCGATCCCACAGCTGGTTCATGAAGTGCTATGGCTTTTGGGAACATCTCTCTCCAAGATACTGAGGCAAGGACTCTAACCAATCACTCATACACATTATTAATCTCATCTCTCTTGTTCGACCAGGTATGTCTTTTCCCTTTTAGTTCCACAGGATGCCATTGCCATCTCTCTCTAGGTTTGATCCCCCATTTCTCAGTTATTGAAATGATTTGGTTAAAATTGCTCACACACAGCCAAGGAGTGTTTTCAGTAACTGCTGCTATACCCCTCAAAATATTCTGTTGCTCGAACTACCATAAATGAAGGTAAGAGCCAAAGGAGCTGGATTTTCATTGCACTTTCAGTAAGCATGGTAATTAATTTAGGTTTTGTCCACAATCTCTACCGGCAATGGACACTCCATCCCTTGGAAGTCCTAGAATTGATATTTGCACATTACATGTTAACACAAGGCCTTGTTTGGACGGCGAGATAAGAGAATCATCTTATGTTTGGTGTCTACAATTGGTTTGAATAACTATATCATACGAACCATTTATATTCCACCCGCATAGGATATAATTATATTGAGGGGATGGTTTACTATTCTATCCAATCCTGTCCTTTTATTCGGTCGTCAAAATGTGTTTACGTGAGATGTTCTTGATTTTGTATGTATTCATTGGTAAAATTCAATTTTCTTTTTTGTTTTTGTTTTGTTTCTAAAGCTCTCACCAACCTTTGTTGAATTGAATTATGAAGAACCTGGAGTGTTGAGTAGCCAGTTCAATATTGGTAGCAGCCATGGCTCTCTTTTTTGTTTTCACCCCAGTTATGTCAACTTTGGAGGAGTCACTTTTGACAAGCTGTTAAGGAGACTCTTGACCATTTGAAGTTGATGTATTCCGACTTTTTTCTGTGCTTGTGTGGCTATAATAAAGGAATTTGGAAAGTGAATCGTATTGGCTTGAAAGGTGGGGTGATTACCAATGATCTCATAATCACTTCCATATAACTATTATTGTGGTTTTCACATTTCATATGGACCCACAATGGAAATCCCTCAAGTATAACTCACAAAGGTTGCCTTTGTTCTGGAAAACAGGAAAAAAAAAAAAAAACCCTTCTTGATAAGGTTTTTTTGGGTTTTTTTTTTATAAGAAATAATATATTTTTGGAAAAGTTATTAGGAATCTCTATTCACACTCTCATTTAATCATTTCAACTATAATATATGTTTTTCTTAACAGTTAAGATTATGCCTTATTGAAGTTCAAATAAGCAATTGGGGAGTGGGAATAGGACTGGGTGGCCACACACACACACACACACACACACATATATATATATATATATATATATATATATATATTTCACGTGTTGCATACGTGTTTAGTTGAACTCAACTTTCGACAATAGCAGCCAACAACTAAAATGACCATTTTGTCCTTATAAAGTTGTTTATTATTTATTGTGCCCAAATTTGTGGAAATCTTTGTACACTGAGTATTGACTTTTGTTTTTCATGGATTTTATTAAATTTAATCAATATTTTTAGACTTTAATGCAAAGGAAAATGAGAGAGAAATTATTAATATTTTTCTATCAAAAATTAAAAGAGAAAAAAAAAAGAAGAAGAAAGAGAGAGAGAGAGAGAGAGAGAGAGAGAGAGAGAGAAGAGAAATTACTATGTTCACATTTTTAGCAAATTTAAATGGTTTTAGAAATTAACGGTTAAAACTTATTTAATCAAATTCGAAGGATTGTATAAATAAATTATTAATTAAATTTTTTTGGGAATCAAAGCAAATTCAATAGCATTGTTGTTTAAAAAGGAATTCAGCTACATGTACATATTACATGGGCTTTGCCTGCAAATGCTGAAGTCACATGACTCAAGTAAAATGTCATTAATGACCAATTAAAGGATGCCCACGTTAATTAGTTAATTCTCATTTAAGAAAATAAAATGGTGCGTGCACTGCATGCCATCGTGGCACAGTCATGATTTGGAGCCATCGTATACGAAAACTTTAATTGAACCTTGGAAGGTTTAAGAAATTGACTATGATTAATTCTTTTTTAAAAATTCTTTGCTAGGGTAAGCAATGACTGTTTTGAGATATATAATTGAGCTGGGGATAAGATTCCGTCCCCAAGCCTACACACTAGGAATGACACCGGGTTAAATTTGGAATGGGATACTCTCCTGTTCTCATCTTATTTTATTAAAAGATAGTTTCTTTGTTCTCACTTTGTCTTGTTTATTATATCTTATTCCTATTTCGTAACTAGTCTTTTTCAATCCCCTTTAATAAAAAGTATTATTTACATATATATATATATATATCCACATAATATATATGCACATGTCATACGTGTATATATATATATATATATATATTTAAATTTATATATGTAAAAGTATTTAATGAAATATAAAAATATTAAATAGTATTTATATAATTTAATATACAATCGAGGTAGGGCAAAACTGGGTACCTTCTTCATTCTTACCTCGAACCCGTGTTGAATATTTGTATTTTTTTCTATTATCGTCTCAACTTGTTTATTTTCTTTTCAAATCTATCTTATCATAGACAAGGCAAGACAAATTATCATCTCTATTACTTACGAATATAAAAAAAAAAAAAAATTCATTCGTATCATCATGACAATGAGACTGTAACTATAATTTGAACATTGTGTGAAATTTACATAAATTTTCAAATTTTAATGACAATTTTATTATCACGGTATTATTGAATTTTTTTTCTCATGCAGTTTGTGAAATCTCTCCATTATCGGAGACGACATCTAATGCCATTCTTTTGTTTGGTTGAATATCCAATAATGGAGTAAGAATAAAATATCATCAGGAATAGAATGAAGCAGGAATAGAATCGGAATAATTATTCAATTCTTTTGTTTAGCTGAATACCCAATAATGGAATGACAATTACATTCCTGTGTTTGGTTTGAACCATCAAATTGTTGAAATGAACTTAATATTAAGTTAGATATTCAAAGTACTTGTATAAATTTCAAAGTTTTCATGTACGTTTAATGAAAAAAAATTTCAACTTACATTTTTTTTATTGGCAAAAAAAAAAAAAAATCAACCTGCATTTGTTTTATTGGCAAAAAAAAAATTCAACCTGCATTTTTTTTATTAGCAAAAAAAATAAATTAAAAATTTTGGTAAAGAATGAAATAAGCATTTCGTGACTTTTGGTAAGAAATGACGATTCCGGTTCCTTTGAGAATAGTCATTCTATTTGAAATGATCGTTTTGGTCTAAAAATCCTAAACAAACACAAAAATAAAATAACATCACATAAAAAATGTGCATTTTATTTATACTCTCGTTCAAACCTACCAAACACAATGTTTTAAAATCCGGATCGGCCCAGCCAGTTCAACCAGTTGAACCGTCGACCGGTCCACAAAACGGTTCGGTTTAACTCATAAACCCGTTTTAAATTCAAAACCGTTCTAAAAATAAAAAACCGGTAAAACTAGACGGTTCAACCGATTCTTAGCTGCATTTTTTTTTGTTTTGGTATATTCAAAATCTCAAATTTCATGCAATTTTTTGACTAAATTTTGGCTAAGTTGAGTTGGTATTTGACTGAATTTATTTTGAATTGTATTTAAAATTTTAAACCCTTGAAGTTTGAAACTTCAATATTATATATTTATATCATGTGGTATTTTATTTTATTTTATTTTATGCATGATTATTAGTGTTTATATCTTTTTTTTTTCATGTAGTTGAAGACTAAATTATTAGATTATACTTGGATTAGATGTTAAAATGATTTTTGTTATAGGTTCTTGCGATTATGGAAGAATGGCCAATGAAGTTTTAACTTTAATATTGTAATAAAATATGTCTACTATACTTATTTTAATTTTTTTTTTGAAGTTTTAAATATTAAGAAAATTCATATTTTGTAAATTTTTTTTATATAATTTTTAGTAATTTTTGTATAATTTTTTTTAACTTAAAATATCAATAATATATATTATTAAATTTATTAATTACATAATTATGACATTACGGTTTAATTCTGATTGATCCTACAGTTGAATCGATAACTTGTAACTCAGATATTTTTTCAGCGATAAACGTAGGACACTAAAAACATTGACAGAACATTACCTAAATATTTACACCGATATCGCAATAGACATATCATTTAAATTAGTACCGTAAGAGACACGAAACGTCGCGGTCTCGTGTAAAGTTGAAAGGAAGCATTTTTCGGTGAATTGACTATTTTTTAACACGTACGCATTTGTAAGATTGACCAGTCTTTACAATGAAAGAGCTCATTAGCACTAATTGATAAAAAAATGTATAATAATAATATTCTTTTCATTTCCTTGATACAAAAAAATAATAATAATAATATTCTTTTTATAAAGTTTTCAAAATAATTTTTAAACGGTAAACATTTCATTTAATTATTGTTTTGGTTTTAGTATTATTGAAAATTAAACGTTATAAACCACTTTTACAATAATCTTAAAAATACAACGGTATTATCACCATATCTGTACTGTTATGTCATGCCCATCGTTAAAGTGTATATATATTGATTGGTATAGATATAAGTATAGAGTAATGTTACTGACTAAAAATTCGTAATTTAATTAGTGCATACAATTTCATTAATAGTGTAATTACTGACTCATAAATACCAATCAAATCACAAATTTTAGGCCTGTCGAAACTTATATACTTTAGCACTTTTTTATAATATAACAAGTGAAGATATATGTTCCATTCTCATATTTCATGTTTGTCACACTTCTTTTACTTACAAAGGTATGATTATTGTTCCTCGGTCTACTGTAGGAGCCTCTAGTTGACTCTACTTTTATGAAAGGTGAAATGAAATAAAGGTGAAATACATTTTTAAGAAACAGCAATTAAAGGTGAAATATAAAAGGTGAGTCTTCTTCCTTTTTCTCTATTATAATCAATTTAACTTTTTGCATAGTAGATTATAAATATGGTCTACCATATAATAAATTGTTGTTTTTTTTTAAAAGATAACATAAGAAAGATGAGTCAAGGAACGCTCGCTGTGGAGAAATGAGACGATACTGTACACAAACCGTTTGAAAGCTTCATTGTTGTTGATTTCCCTGCAAAAGTAGATAGCCATGGCATCCATTCAAATCAAGGATATTACTTAAGAAGAGGCTATCAAGAAATCAAAAGAGGCAAAAATGAAGAGGAGCAAAATTGGAAGGGTGGTGGCACGAGTAAAGATAAAGAGAAACTTAATGCATTACAGACTACTCTCCCATTACTAAAGAGAAAGAAGAATAACCCAATCAAGTGGTGTGTCGCCTCACTTACTGCAGGCTAGCATCAAGGCTACTGAAAGTTAAACATATTCAAGTTGGAAGATAAAACCAACAAAGTATCACTTTAGGCCCCATTTGACTAGAAGGTTTCGAATTTTATGTATTTTTAGTATAATCAACTTACATGTCTAAGATTAATAAAAGTCTAACTCTACAAAATATTCCAAGTTTTATATAATTATAATATAATCAAATTAAAAGTATAAAATTAATAAAAATCTAATTCTACAAAAAAAAATCCTTAAAAGCGATGTGAAAAAAGTTTAATTCAATTAATAGAGTTTTATTTGTATTGTACTCTAATTTTTTTTATTATTATTTATTTAGATAAAAAAATTATGTGAAATTTTATTATTAGAATTTAAAATATAACTCTCTCTTATTAGAAAATAATTAAATTTTATATTACAACAGTAAATATAATATATATATATATATATATAAAAGAAACAAAGAAAAAATTACTGATATTAAAAAAAATCTCATTTAGAAATATAATTTTTTCGCTTTAGACCTCCAACTCGATCCATCTGTATAGAACCGACTCTGTCTACTATAGTATTCACCTATAGCCCCACTTTTGTGAGTAAAATAGAATAAAAGTAAAATAATGAATCCTGGTTTTTCAAGAGAAACGATGAAAGATAGAATATAAAGACATATTATTTGTCGGTCCATACCTGAGTCAATGAATGCATAAAAAATTATCGAAATGTATAAATTTTACTGAGAAATTTATTTGTCATTGATTCATTGAACCCGGTTGTAAAGCACCAAGATGAATGTATCATTTTTCTAACATAAGAGGAGATATATATATAATATGCATAGAACCTAAATAAAGGCCGCCTCCAAACGCAGCCTAATTCATTTTGTTGTATCTTTTTGACTTATGCTTTAGTTGACGAGAACCGCCAGTGATCTCCTTTTCCTATTTTTTTTAATTTTGTTTGCTGAAGTTCAGAGGTAGCTGGTCTTTTGCGGTTTCAGCTTCACACGTATTCTACACCGAGAAAGAATGATCTAATGACTGTATACATGACCCAAAAGTCGTTAACTTGACCCAGAAAATTTGTTGTTTTTTGACTTACAAGAGAGAGAGAGAGAGAGAGAGAGAAGGATTTTGCCGTTTCGGTTGGAATCAGTTACCTTTGTCACGACTCCATTAGTCATAAAAAATGAATGATGTATACATATATATATATATATATATATATACACATATATTGGAAGAAGCTTTTGGAGTAGTTGTAATATGGGAAGTGGATTAAGTTTATAAGAAACTACTCTCTCTCTCTCTCTCTCTCTCTCTCTCTCTCTCTCTCTCTCTCTATATATATATATATATATATGGAAGGGTTTGACACGGTTTGCAAGCTCAAGGGAGAAAATTCTTTATTTGGGGAGAAGGATATAAAATGGGTTTTGTCTGCTTGAAAATCAAGGAGAGGTTAGCCTTAAAAAATTTGAAGTTCTAGAGGTGTTTTTGTTGAAGTGTTTGACTTGGGTTTTGGTTGATTATTATAGATTTGAAGACTCAAATATATAGGATATCATTGAAGATTCAAGCATTCTAGATATACATCCCTTATAATATTGAGTTTCTATATATATATATATATATAAGCATATGAGAGTTGAGAATAGTAGATTTCATATATTGCAGGAAGATATTTTTGTTTTCATTTGATGATTCTTCCGATGTGGGCTTTCTTAAATTAAAGCTATAGAAACCTGAATTCTAGGAATATTATTGGGGTTTATTCAGTAGGTTTTGAAAGTGGATAGCTTTTCCATTGAGAAGTTGAGCCATTTGAAGTATAGAAACTTTAGATTGTTTTGAGAGCTTCAAGTTGATTTTTCAAAGCAGAGATTCAATATATTTCAGAAGCAGAGAACAGGGATTCAATATATCTCTTTCTGGTGAGTTCATCACATCTCTTACAGTATGCTTACACTTTCTCCTCTCTTTTCCCTTGCATCTTCTTTCTAGGGTTTTGTATATGAATTTAGCAATTCATTGAATTTCCGTGACAAGGACTCTCTCTCTCTCTCTCTCTCTCTCTCTCTCTCTCTCTCTCTTGTTTTGAGGTTCTATAAATCTGTGAAGGAGAAAAATATTGATCCTGTTACCTGAAATGTTCTTTCTTCATTATTCAAACTTTTTGAGCCGGCAGTCTGAACTTTAAAGTGGTAAAATGTTGATTTGTTTCTCACAACAATAAAAATATGTTGATTTGTTGCCAGAAAAAAAATATATTGTTTTTGGCTTTGTCTCTGTGGACAGCCTAAAATGTTCATTACTTGCACAAGAGTCCTATGTAAAATCAGGCTCCTAATTGAGTCCCTTAACCCACTGTTTCCCTTTTTTTAAAAAAAAAAAACATTTTTGTCTCATTTCACATTAAAATCGCATGCTTTATGGGTCCTTTTTATTTGATTTTTTGGGATATAAATAAATTAAGACTTCCTTGATATGGCAATTCTTTATTTGCATTTCTATATCACATAATTAAAGATTCACCAATTCTCTCTCTCTCTCTTGTTTGATGAGTTAGGCTGCCTTATTTGACAGGTTAAAGATGGGCTCTACACACAGCACAAAATTGACTCTGACCCTAATTCTCATGGTGGTGGTCTTGACTTTAAACTTCGCCGCAATTGTTGGAGGACTACCCACCTCTTCTAGTAGTACTTCTGAACCTGGTCAGTAATCACACGTCCTTCTTTAAGGTGCTTTTTAGGATACTGTGTTGTTGCTCAAATTCTATACCCAAATCTTGTGCCGGAGAGTCCTCATTAATCAGATAATTCTTTTAAAAATCAGTTGATGTAATAGTAATCAATCACAATCAAACATAAATTTGGGTCATAAAATATTGCCCTTTTTTATTTACGGTTGAATTTTCCTGATGTAATTGGCCTGTCTATTGATTTGAGTTTGCCCTTGCCAACCCAATTGGCCCAATCTATTTATCTGAGTTAGGCCTACCCAATTGCCCCCAAAAAGCACTTGGTCTAAGCCTTTAGTGAGCCATAACGACATTGAGCTTATCATTGTGTTCAAGCCCAAACTTGGCTTGGACTTGCTGGCCCAAACTATAAATCTATTTACA
The DNA here is from genome assembly GCA_008638375.1 of Nyssa sinensis. Lineage (NCBI taxonomy): Eukaryota > Viridiplantae > Streptophyta > Magnoliopsida > Cornales > Nyssaceae > Nyssa > Nyssa sinensis. Next base: position 45,984,272 of record CM018043.1, on the reverse strand, counting down.
TATTTGTTTTGGTTCTCTTATATAAATAATAATTATTCTGTCTACTAATTAAGAAAAGTACAGTTGAGTTGAGATTTTTTGTTGGAATGTTCAATTTGGAATAGTCAAACTCATTGGGATTACCATTTTAGCTTATGACTTAAATTTAGAGAAATTAAAGTTGAACCACAAAAGTATCTACATTTAATTCAGCTATTAATGCCTATCATTATATAACTATCTGGTTTTTCAGGAAGAAATTTGCTTGGAACAGAAAATGTCTCAGAACCTGCAAGAAAATCAGATGACACTGTTAGGGTAGATCCTTTAGATCACTTAAAGAAATACAGAGGAGGTTTTGACATCACAAACAAGAACTATTGGAGCGTAAGTCTCTCTCTCTCTCTCTCTCTCTCTCTCTCTCTCTCTCTCTCTCTTCCCTAATATTGATTTTGCCATTGCTATTTTTGTGCAGTCAACTATATTTACAGGTGTGTATGGATATGCAATTGGGGTGCTGTGGCTTTTGTGTGGTTTGGGATATGGAGGATTTCTGCTGGCTATCAATTTTTGTTGTAAAAATAACAATAGGAAGCTGAAGAAGAGATCACCTTGTCATAAGAAGTGTTATCTCTGGCCTATTCTTTTGCTAACATTCTTCACAATCCTAGCAATGTAAGTCTTACACCTCCAAAGTTCATACCACACACACACACACACACACGTATATATATATATATATATATACATACATATATAATGCATGCTAACAGTAGAATGACCACATTATATATCATATTGAATTTGCAGAACTGCATCTGGATTAGTTCTTGGAGGGAATGCAAAATTCCATTCTAGAGCAAAGACAGTGGTGGACATTATAATTGATACAGCAGATGGTGCATCTGTAACCATATATAACACAACTGGAGCAATGAAGAACATTAGCACTAGCTTAGAAGAATCAAATCAAGGTGGTGAAGCTTCTGGCTTCCTTACCTCTACTTCTCTGCAACTTGACTCTGAAGCTGCTAATATACAAAGACAAGCCAGGAAGAACAGGCGTGCAATTGACAAGGGTCTTAAAATAGTGTAACTCTCTCTCTCTCTCTCTCTCTCTCTCTCTCTCTCTCTCTCTCCATATATATATATATATATATATTGCAGATTAACTTAAATATGTATTTCTCCTTACCGCAGGTATATATTAACCACAGTGATTATCTCCTTCAACTTGGTAGCTGTGATTGCCCTGTCAGGTGTGCATACAACTTATAATGCTAGTCCTTCATTCAGTTGTAAAGTTCAATTTAGAAATGCTTCAAACTCAAAAATACTACTAGTGGTTAGATATATTTCCTAAATTTTCATATATTCATTGAAATTTGCTTCACTGCAGCCTTCGGAATCTTGAAGTTCCGACGGACACTTCACCTGTAAGTGCACTGACCATTTCATCACTTACAAAGTGATTTGATTTAATGCAGAAACCCTTTTATTTACAGTTCATGAAAATAAAAGAGTTACTCAATTTTTATTTGTATTTTAAATTTCATACAGGTTTATCATACTGTGTTGGTTACTCACAGTGCTGTGCTGGTTGTTCTTTGGGGTGTATTTCTTCATAGAAAAGTAAATTCAAACTCTTTCTCTTCTCTCGATTGGTTTATTTTTTTGTGGAGTGGTTTCTAGGAAAAGAAAAGAAAGTGAAGGAAAAGATTGAGCCTAAATAATTGAAGAGAAAATTGAAAATTTGCAGGTTCTCAGGAGATGCATGCACAGCTCTTGAAGACTTCCAAAGAGATCCCAACAACAGCAGTTTGAGTTCAATTCTTCCCTGCAATGAATTGCTTTCAGCGAAATCAGTCCTCAATGATGTCAGTGCAGGGATTTATGGCCTAGTGGATGAGGTAAAATTGATCTTTTGAATTTAGTTACAAACAATTGATTCTATATGATTCAAGTCAGTAATTCTCAATAATGTTAACTACTGAATTTTCTTGATTAAAATGCCATCATTGGTGGAAGTCTGTCTACCATTTGTGTTGCAATCTTTGTCAAGTGACATCAGATGAAACTCAAATTCAACAAAGTTTTATTCCACCTATTTAGAGTTGATTTATATAAATCATATCTTGTCATTTTATTCGGTTAGATAAAAAATTATCATACTTTTTTTTACTGTCTCTTATTAATTTCAAGATTCATATGAGATTTGACAAAATTTTATACTAATTATTAGTTACCTAACACAACTCTCATCCTTTTTTCGGGCTTGAAACTGATTATGTAATGATAAGATAGTAAACACGACACAAGCGGAGTGTGACATGAGATGAACATATCATTTATCATTTTAAATGCTTATAACTAATATGTATTGTAACTGCAGGTGAACACAAACATATCACTTCTACAGGCACCATATCATATTTGCAATCCCTTCTCTCCCCCGCCAGAATACCAATACCAGCCAGAGAACTGCCCAGCAAACACAATTCGGATTGGAGACATCCCTGAGGTAATTCAGATCAGCCATCCATATACATATATGCTTGTGCATGCATATATTTGCTGGACTAGTCCATATTAATCTTTATTTTCCCGTTCTCTTCTCTCCTTTCTGAAGGTATTGAAGCTGTTTACTTGTTCTGAACCTTCTGATGCCAATAATGGAACCTGCAATGGAGGAGTCGTCATCTCCACCAGCGATTTTAGAAGAGTCGTGGCATACTCAAGTTCAATTCAGACACTGCTAAATGCATATCCCGGTATGGAAAATCTGGTCGAGTGTCAGACTGTGAAGGACGCATTTTCTGAAATCCTTCACAAACACTGCAAACCATTAAAGAGATATGCAAGGATGGTGTGGGCAGCTATGGTGTTTCTGTCAACAGTAATGGTGGCTTTCGTTCTGATATGGATAACTGAAGCTTACCATGAGCAAAAACACCATTTTTCAGATGGGTCTGTGAAGCCCCATTCCACAACAGCAAGTAGGCTGGAATCTGGAACTGCTAAAGCAATCAACAATGCTTCAAATCCTAGTTCAGTCCTGTAAATACCAGTCGGTTTCCAGACAGCATCCGGGACACAAATGCACAAGCAAGATTGAAAAACTCAAGATCAAGATACAGACTTTGTAAAGCAACAAATACAAGAAAAGATAACAGAGATTGAAAAAAAAAAAAAAAAAAAAAACCCTGGTATAGGAAATGAAATTGGACCCTGACAGCAAATTTTTTGTATTAGCAAACTCATACATGATTTTTTTTCATGTAATCCATAGGAAGCCATACACAGGGAACAAACCCTTCAATGGCATACAAGGAGATTTGTGAACAATTATTTATTTCATTTGATAATTTTATATCAGGAATTTGTTGAATCCATGGAAATGCTAAACATAGTATTCATTTCAAAACCTATTTCAGGAAATTCTGGAAGAAAACATCGTAATTACTGTAGACCTCGTGCATATCAGAATGCACAAAAAGTGAGATTAGCAATCAACTAAATGATGCTGTATTAGGTAAGAAAAGAGGTAAATTTTCAAAGTTACAGATATAATGAGCAGAAGCTGTGGTTTTTATGGGACCAAAGGTATATGGTGATATGAAAGGAAAGCAATTCTAAAATGTCGATGTAACAAAGTGATCTTCCTAATAAAACATTGAACAAATCCAAGATCCCAGACTTGCGAAGCAAAAACTAGGGCTTCAATTCAAGTTGCCTTCATCCAGCAAGGCTTCAATTCAAGTTGCCGTCATCCTGCAAAGAAAGACAATGCAACTGAAGGAACACAAAGATGCTAAAAGAATTAAAGCAAACCATACATATTAGAATGTGCATGAGAATTCAAATGAACAGGGGAAATCATTAAATGTCATAAGAAAAGCTTGGTAATCCAAAGAGTGAGAGTTTATGCAAATGTACAGAGATGCAAACTTTTCATGGCCAAGCTCAGAAATGGCCAGTATTTGTGAATCTATTTCCTATCCAACGTTCAATGCTTTCGAAACACAGGCACCTAAAGATAATTGATGGGATGGTACATTCTCAGTTATGGTAAGAAGGCTTGATCAAAAGGAGTCATGTGGGCAGTGATTAGGGAAGAATATTCAAAATAATTGTGGATTTCTACTTTCTCGAATTTCAAACTAAAACCCCTAAGATTGTGCACTTCAGAAAGATTTTCATGTGATAGATGATGAATCCATAACTGGGACCTAAGATGTCAAGCAAAATTTAGTATGCTTTCTAGTACTGATTCTATCTCATTGATTCGACTTTCTATTTACAATAGACCAGAACACAGTAACTGTTGCTTTCTAAAAGCAGCCAACTTTCCATGTGCTTATTATGTGGCCAAAATATGGCTAGCTAGAATATTGGATGTGAATGCACTGGATCGGAAGTTGATAGAGAGTTTTGATTCCTTCTCAATCAATATGTTTTGGAAGTGTTGAATGAAAGAAAATCATACACGGGTGTAACATATGTCAAATTCCTAAAATTAATCTACCTTGTCCATCATTAATGATTATAAAGATATTTCTTGCATCTCTCTTCTGATTGTTAAATTGTAACGCAAACTTGATTGGGGTCTTGACCAAGGAACAAAATAATAAGTATGGCTAGATCAATGGACATCACAATTGTATACTGTAATTCTTTTTAAAACAATGAAATATATTAATGAAAATTAAGGATATACACATTGAAACTTCAGAAAGTAAAATCTTTTTAGGTATTGATGTTGTGTCAACATATTGCAAAACAAAACGTATGTTGACAAACACGTGGTAAAGATATTCAAAAAAAAAAAACGTGTGTAATGTACGAGAAGTCTACCTGTACAAGTATGTAAAGATATTCAAAAAAAAAAAGATAACCAAAAGAAGAAAAAAAAAATAAAAGAGAGGAGAAAAACCTGGACAAGTTGCATCATAGTAAACATCCTAATTCTAATCAAAGAGAACCTTGAAATCCAGTGCGAAGACTGAAGAGTTCCCCTCATTATAAAACTCTTATATTTTACTCTCTCTCTTCCTCCCCCCCCCCCCCTCCTCCCCGGGGGGAGTAATCTCTGTAAATTCAGCTAAAAAATAGCCACTATATGCATAAAGTAATACTTTGTACTTGTCAGATTTATATACACACGCACACACACACACACACACACACACACATACATACATACATATAAAGCAATATTTTTCAATATATCTTACATATGAAATATACCAGGTCAATAAATCATTATATTTTGTGATATAGCTGCAATAACTTGTAATTTTTAAAATACAATAAAATATCATATTGCAACTCATAACATGATTGAAACTTAATCATTGATATGATGTTTATATACCCCCTAAATTTATGCCATTCTTTCGAATCAAACTAATAGTGTGCGAGTAGACTAAAGAGATATTTCCATGATTCCATGAAGATTAGTTTCTTATTATACGGTGTTCACTAAAAGCTAAAGTAAGGTGATATTATTGAGCAAATACATCAATCAGAGATTCTTCACTTTGCTCATGCCCAATACAAAAAGTTCCAAGTTCTTAAGATGCAGCAAGAATGATAAAGCTAATATATTTATCAAGCTGGAACTTGATGCATCTCAGTAACCTACAAGTAGGGGGAAGCATAGCATATAGTACCAAGAGCTTCAGTGGCTGCTCAATGATGCAAATGTCAAGTTAATGCAAGCTGTCCACAAAACAAACTCATCTGTTACTACCAGGCTGCTGAGTTGCTTGAAGTTTGGCTTTCAATTGAAATGCCAAAAGAATTGAGATTGAAGATTTTCAAAGAGTTACCAACAAGCCCTAACTTTGTCGGTATCTCTTCCACCTCTCCATATGGGATGTTGAGGGTTCAAGCCCCCTACGGTTCTACAGGACAAAGTGTGTGTGTGATCTACTTATAAAAAAAAAAAGAGATTTTCAAAGAGTAATGGAGAAATTTCAAAATCATCAGTTTCAGGTGAACGATCATCCACAACATATTAGGAACACCGCTCATTGATTTTCAGCTTTCTTACTTATCAAGAAAATAAAGGTTTTTAGTTTTCAATTCCCTCCATGTTGGCAATCAACGGGTTTTGCACTAGCAAATAGGGGTTCACACAAATGTGGGTCTTCTTTATGTAAACATCCCCATAGATAAGTGGTAAACCTTAATAACAAACCAAGCGCGGCAGTTCATGTATGGTGATTGGTGTCTCCAAATACTATGCATGTACATATTCATTTTTTTTCTATAATATACTTTCCTATCTTAAATAAATTAATTAATAACTTACCTACCTCAATACATGCATAAGACATATACATGTGTGTGAAACAAAGTAATTGAAACCTCATTTGTATTATGGATGGGCTAACAAAAAAAAAGATAATTAAGGACTCAGTGGAATTCTCAAACTTAGCAAGATAAATATTTCAAATGAGGCCAATAGGATGAACCAAATGAGTTCTGCGTTCACTTAGATTTACTGGATCTGTTGTAACAAGTCTATCCTGTTGAGTCACTTAAAGATGTAGATTAAAAAAGAATTCATTTATTCGGATTATTTATGTTATTTTGTTTTTTTTCTATAAAAAAAAATGTTGCATTCATACAATCAAAATATAAAAAAAAATTCATTCATACGATCAAATATCGGGAACAGATCCAGTGGATATGGGGCAGCACAGTAGCTAAGAGGATTATAGCATGTGATGACGAACCACGGTGTAGGGGGTTCAAATCCCTTGGCAGTTTTCTGGATGTTAATTATCATTGGATGGGTTACTTTTTATTGGCATTGGAAGCACATCACATTATGGTAGGGTAACATTTCGCAGTTTAATGAATCTTGGATGGTGAAAAAATTACTTACGGTTAAACTCTTGCAAGTAATCAATGGATATTCAGTTTGTGGGCACACCGTCAATTGTACAGTCGTGAGGTTTTTTTGTTTTTGTTTTTGTTTTTTGTATAGCTCATGAGGCTTCTTAAGTTTTTTCGAGGATAATTGTATTTGCTTTTCTTTCTTTTTCTTAAGGTACATCTTTCATGTCCATGGGTGCACTCCCCTTCGAGTGTTTTCTCCAATGTTTTAAAAACCAAACCGGCCGGTTCAACCGATTGAACCGTCGACTGGTTCAAAAAACAGTCCGATTTTAACCAGTAAACTAGTCTAAATAAAAAACCGGCCTAAAAATGAAAAACCGGAAGAACCGGGCAGTTGAACCGAAAACCAGACCCGGTTCAGCAGTTTTGACCGGTTTAGTCCCAAGTATAAAAGGCATCAGATTAGGGAAAAATCAAAAATTTCAATCACAGCCCTCACCATTCAACATTCATAGGCCCGTCACTTCACGACGGCCGACAACCTTGCCTTGTAGATCTAACTCAGGTGCTGCCGACGAAATCTCCGGCAACGATAAGAGAATCTCTCTCTCTCTCTGATTTTTTTTTTCATCTAAAGTCTAAACTCTGTTATCTCATCTGGTTTGAATCTCATCAGTTTCCATCTCCATCTCTAGACTCCGGCACACGGTCGTGAATGGCAAAGGATAATCGTTCTTCACTTCTTTGAAACTCATACTCAACGGTTGGTCCATTTCTCATCTGGTTCAAACTCACAGCTCATGGTTGGTCCATTTCTCTGTTTTTCAGTTTTTTCGCTTTACATAATCGTTCTTCATTGGGTTGGTTTAAGAGAATTAAAATTCTCTCTTTTACTTTCCATTTGTTTAAATTTATAAATTGGTTGTACAATTGGAACAGAAGGAAAGACTAATTCTCATAATCACCCCACTTCACTTTGTCAAACTTGTTCCTGTTTTTTTTGTCTTATGTTATTATGTAATTTCATTCTCCATTTTACTGTTCCTATAGAATTTTCTAGCATAATTTATGATGATAGATACTATTTTTTCTAGTGGCCTCTGATTCTTGATGATGAATATCTATAAATAAAATGATATTGCGAAGAAATAGTGTAATTAAATTCCCATAGATGTTCTAGTGTGCTATTACTATTAGTTAGCATCTTGATTAGAGTTAAGATCATAAATAATCTGTAACATTGCTATTGGAAAAGGGTAAAAAAAAAATTAGTGTGTGCAATCTAATAACAACCATTCCAATTTTCAACCCAAATACATTGAAGATTTTAAATCTCTTTTCTCATGTAATGAGCTTAGTGCTAATAAATTTGTTTGATATGAGCTTTAGTGCTGATGAATTTGTTTTAATTGGTCTGATTTAATGTTAATCTAAGATTCCGGCCATTTTTCCTGATGAATAGTCTGGGTTTCAAAACATTGGCTTTCTCAATAAATGATTTACTTATCAAAAAAAATATATATATATATATATATATATTCATTGTGTGTTGATCTGTTTCTTTAGATAGATATTGCATGATAACTTCCGATTATACTACTTTTCTTTTCTTTTCTGTTTTTTTAATGGCGCAAACAAAACCCTAGAATCCAATTTGGACAGCATTTGAGAATTGTGCTAGAAGTTTTGAACATGTAATTTTCATTATGATCGGAACAATTCACAAAATTCGAGTATTGAGCTTAAAAAATAAATTGAAAATTGCAGATAATCACCTGATGTGGATTGGGAGTTTTATCGAGGACTCGTTCGAGATTGAAGACTCGGGCATCCAGGGCATCGAACTTCTCCTTCAACTAAAAGAGAACAAAGCCTATATAAATACACACACACACACACACACACATATATATATATATATATATAAATAGACGTATATATAATATGAGTAGTGGGAGAAATAATACTTGGGAAGAGAGAGAATAGGAATCGACCCAGAGATCCTTGAAGATGAAGTGGGACATTGAACCTGCTGCTGATGTGAAGCCAAACGTGAACCAAAGCAACCTTGTTCTGAGCATTTTTGCTACTCCCAGAAGTTGCAATTTTAACTGATTTTGGTTATGGATGGTTGTGTCGGAGCAGCAGGAGGAGTATATGGGCGTTTTGAAGCTCCCTGGGCCTCGTCGTGTCCGTTTGGGTTGGGAATAGTGTGAGAAAAGTGCAAATTAAATTTAAAATGAAGTACATTAAAGGAAAATTAAAGCAATTACTTTTTATTGATTTGCAAGGAAAAAATATATATAACTTAAATTTTTCTGTAATACAATCTATCTATTTATCTTTTATCTACATACTTTATATATATATATATATATATATATATAGTTTGACATGGCACTTTTTCTTTGATTTTTCTGAAGTATAAATCTTAGTGTGGCATTTTACTTACACATTTCTTCTAAACTCTCATTTTTTATATTACACATTTATATAAATATAAATATATTTAATTCTATAATATAATTATCTACTTAACACATCTCTATCACCTAATCTTATCCACCTCCATTTAAAAAAACACGAGGGAACCTAATATGAGTTAAGATGAAAGAAATGCAAATTATGCTATAACCAACTATTCATGAAAAGTAGTTTTTTTTTTTTGTCTTTACAAATATAAATAGGATTATCAAATAAGAAAAGAGAGAAGATTTTACGTATTAAAAAAGTGTGGGATAGGAGAGTACTATGGAGGAAGAGTTTCACATTGTGTGTGTAGTAATAGGTGTTTTATCATTTTTTTTAATGGTTCATATTTGATTTTGTTGTTGAATTTTTTTATTATTCTTATGTTGGTTGTTTTGGTTTGATTATTGATTAGTTTGCATTTTGTTGTGGCACTGCTTTTACTGATTATTGTCAGTAATCCTCTGTTTTTCATTGTTCTATTTGTTGCGACTATGGGGTGTGTTTTTTAGGCTTGTGTTGCATGACTTTACTGTCACGAAAAGCCTTTTTGATATCTTGGCTGCAGTGACCAGACAATCATTAGTAATTGATATATCACGAAGACACAGAGCAATCCTAACATGATACGTGTGTATACAGAGTATTTATACATAGAGATCAAAAAAAGTTTTCCAATCCAAAACAGACAGACACACAGGGTTCAGAGTTTCTTTGCTCAAAATGTTGCAAGATCTCTAATCTTCTTTTCAAAACAGGAAATACTGGGCACGCACATAAAAGGGTCCTGAACTAGTTACCGCCTAATATGCCCTACCAACCTTGGAATAAGGAAACAGAATGCGACATGGAAATTGTTATTCTCAGATATCTTCTGATCCCTACTCTTGCGGGGAGCAGAGCTCAATATAGCAACAGCCATCTTCGAATATCGTCAAATTCCTATCTTTGCGACTCCAAATCCTAATCAACTTAGGAGATTCGCAGCCTATAAATATAACTCTAAAGTACGCTCCTCAATTACGCTCAATCAATTACTTTCAATTATAGTCTTTCTTTCAGTTTTACTAATTTTATCATCGAAGCGACTACCACCGTAGCCAACTCGGTGACTCTCTAATCTTTCTTTTCGAGTTCTTGATCGAAGACGAATAGCGGAAGCCCTACTGATTAGAAAGTATAACAACTATTATAGAAATTTCAATATCTTGAGAGTAGTATAAATTTGAATGTCAATGTTAAAACCTTTTTCTCATTTTTTTCTCAAGATTTTTGTTAGATTGTGCTCAAGTCTCATTATCACTGGAACTCCATTAAAGTACAAGAGCATTGGGCTTACAAGGCTTTGTAAGAAACCAGTGATTTTTTTATTAATTTAGCTTGTGATTGTGAGAATGAAATCATTTACCAATGTTCAATTTGTTCTTTGGACTAAACCCAAATATCCAGGTTTGTAGATTAATTTTTTTCAATTTCCTTTTACCAAGATTCTATGTCAGGTATTATTTATTTTTAATTGTACCACATTTTTTATTAATACGAATTTTCTTTTTTACCCTAATTATTTTGTTGTTAATTGATTTCTCGATTTATTTTGTTATTTGAATTTTATTAAAAATAAATTATAAAAAAATGTATTTCTACTTTATTGTATATATCTTTATCTCTAATCGATCCCTATGTTAACTTTCAATTTTTTTTTATTTTTTTAATTTTTTTATGAAACTCTAGGCAAATATATATATATATATATATATTCAACGTTTTCCCCTCATTTTTCAGTTACTTTTTTTTGTGGATTTTTCAAATATTTTAATTAATCCTTATCCCTTCAAGATAAATTTTAATTTTTAAATGAAAAATAACTCCTAAAAAAACCCCACGAGTCGTGTTCCCACGTTAATAGTTTGCTTTCAAAATTTTTTTTTTAATATGATTTAATTTAAACTATACATTTTTGTTTATCTTTGATTGATCTCCTTCACTTCAAATTAAATTTCAATTTTTAAAAATTTTAATTCGTCTGTAAATTATGTATATTAATGTTATTCATCATGAGATGAAGTTTCCTCCTAACTATATCACCTACATCTCCATCTCTAACTCAATCTCCTCAAAGTATTGATAGGGGTTTTATATAGGTCATGTGGAGATTTACCTGTGCTTTAATTAACACTAAAATTAAGATAATTATTAGAGTAGTGTTACTAATTTATGATTAATAAATATGGAAAATAGGAATTTTTTATTAATTACTAGAACTATTAGTTATGGAGTTTTCAATAAGAATCCCAATTTTTTTTTTTAAATTAGAATCTAATTCAGTTTAAGAATTTAAAAAAAAAAATTTGTAATCACAAACTAAGATAAAGAGTAATGTCAAACCCTCTTATGTTTAATTAACACGGTAAACTTTTTTACTAATTATTGAGTTTTTAGTTTCTTTAATTTATTTTAATTGAGTTTTTTTATTGTATAGCGGGTATGGTGTCTAAATTTTTAAAAATATTTTTCTAAAATTAGAATATAATTTAATTTAAAAATCATGGGTATGATATTAGTTTAAAAATGTAATATTTTTAAAATTATAATATAATTTATTACAAAATATATTATTTTAATTAAAATATATTATTTATATAATATATATATGCATATATATATATATATATATTATTTTAATTAAAATTTATTTTTATAAATCCCGTGCAAGGCACGAGTCAATGCTAGTATATCATATAACAATAGGGTATGATGGGAGTTGCATCCGTAGTTTTTCTCATCTTTCTAGTAATAAAAAGGGTTTCTTCCGCCAATAATCTATGAAAAATATTAAAATTGTCAACAAATCCAAATTCAAACATATTAGTCCATAAAATCCTTCAATTCTTTAGTGCTAAAAATGCCCCTCTATTGAAATTCTATGAAAATCTAGAACAAACCCCAAAAAAGTTTTCAAAAATTTTAAAAATCAATACTTAGTGATCTATAAATATATTTTTAATAAAATTTATATATTTAGTTTTTAAACATTGAGATCTATCAAATAAGATTCATATTGAAAATGAAATTCTAAAGAAAAAAAATACTCTAAAACTGTAAAATTTTGACTCAACGAAAGTGTAAAATTTGATAGATTTATTAAAAAAAATCAGTATTTGAATAAAAAAAAATAGATAGTAAAATTTTACAATTTGACTGCTCTAATATTTTTGTACGGTTTAGGAACAATTGAGCATGATTATGGGTGGTTCAATGACATCCACTGTGATATTATCACCCATGTTATATCCATCATCTATTCCCACAAAATTCTTCACCGTTACAAACAAATATTACCATTGCATATATCTCCACGTCACTTAAAAACCTTTGAAGTAAAAGAAACAAAGTTGAAGATTCCTATGATAATGAGAAAGAGGGAGAGAATGTGTGGAGAATTGAGTGGAGAGAGAATAACAAGGTTAGAATTAATAAACAAAGAAAAAAAAATTTGTTAGAAAATGTTAGAATTAATAAACAAAGGGAAAAAAACAAGATTTGTGAGAAAATTCGAAGGCCTATGAAGAGAGATTGGAGCATTGAAGTATTGGGTTGAATCAATGAAGCATCATCAAAGTTTGACAGGAGTCTTTAATCTAACCTTCTTATTGACCTTTTTATTGTCAACTCCTTTCTTCACTTAACAGAACTGTTAGGGTTATTCCTATTTTAGAATTTGAAATTAAAATTAAATTAACCACGTTTGGTACTAGGGATAAGAAATCGAGTTAAAGAAAATTAAAAAGGAGTTGACTTAATTAGAATAATTACAGATCAATGAATTAATTTCAAGAAATTATGAAAAAAACTTATTTATAAAACTATAAATAAAGCTAATTAAAATACAAAAGGAGGCATTTTTAAAGTTTTTGGGTATTTCGAACTCAATGATGGGGTCATTTGGACATTCGGGGATCTGGGGTGGTCCCATATAATGGTGTAAAATTATGAAAATGCCCCTAATAATAATTTAAGTAATTCAAAGGCTAATTAAAATCCGGAAAAGGCTAGTCCAATGTTTTTAAATGCCCGAAATTCAAAGAAAATGTCAAAATGAACAATTGGAGACCCGGTGATGGTCCCACCTAAATTAGTTAAATGACAATCATATCCCTATACTTAAATAAGGCAATTGAATGCATAACTAAGAGTTGGAGGAGGCGTATTCAATGTTTTTGGACGCTAGGAATTCAAATATGATATCAGATTAACGAATTGGGGACATGGAGTTAGTCTCACATGAACATGTAAAATTACCATTTTACCCCTAGGCATAGAACTGATATCTAAAAGAGTTAATAAAATAAAAGGAGAGTATTCTTAGGATTCTTGGACTTTCTAGATCCAATTTCAAGGTTGGTTTTGTAAGGTAGTGTCTAAGTGAACGTGAAACTTATCCATTAAAATTATGAAATTGCCCTTATGAGTTTAAAAGGCATTCAAATGACTTAGAAACATTACAATGAAACCTATTTAGGCTTTTTGAGGCCCGAAAACACAATCTTGATATCCGTCTGGGACAAAAGGCACTCAGTGTACAGGCTAATGCTTAATTAACCTAAAAGAACTTAAAGAAACACTATGTAACCTTAATGTTAAGGGTCGAAATACTCCTGAGAGTTAATCCATGAGTGTGTGAGGTATTCTGTGCAATTTATGATAGGCACAAGTAGTGTTTCCTTATAGTCGGGTGATGATTGAGAGTAGGATTACATCATGATCGGTTGGTATTACGTACTTGTCATTTGATTCTTATGATGTGACTATCATTACTATTTTGATGCTTGAGCCTTGTATGATATTATAATGAGATTGCTATTATTATTCCAGTATTTACTATCATTATAATATGCTATAGTTGTGTACCCTTGTATATTGATGTGGATTGTATTACGGATCTCTATGGTATTGGTTGAGCACACTTGAGTGGTGTAGATGGATTGATAGAACAGCTGAATAGAGTATGATGAGATTATGTTAGAGACTGGGATTATTTTGTGACGGGGATTGTGTTTCCTTTCGGTTACAAATCGTAACCTCGCGAGTGGTGGTGCATTGCCATTGGGTTAGTAGCCCGAGAAGCATCAAACTTTTTTCGGGGACCATTAGGTGATTTAACTATGGATTGAGATAGATAAAGTTGAGAATCGGATCGTAGTTTAAATCATACACGTTTACTTTTCTGCATTGAGCATTATAGCATTATAGCATTGCATGGACTATATTGGTGATTACAATGGATATTGTTCGGACTTGTTATATTATGGATTACACATGTTCTCTATATAATGGTTTAGTGATTACACGTTATTGACTGGCTATGTTATCTATTTGTATTAGATATTGTGTCCTTATCGCTTTGAAATAGGAAATGAAAGTGCGTCGTGAGGTTTGTGTACATATATATATATATATACATGTATCATGTTTGATTGCCAATCTTGAGTACACTATTACAATTGTTACACCATATGGAATGGTGCCATATTTTTCTAATGACTATACCTACAACTGTGATCTAGTAAATGATATTGTTGTGTGCTTATAATTGCATACTAGACATTATGAATTGTCTACATCAGATTTGTATTAGTTTTTGCACGTTGTATGCTTATGTGTTTTAGGAACTCTACTGAGCATTATGGCTTACCCCTACTGTTCATAGGAATGGCAAGTACTGGACTGGTAGAGGACAACTGTTAGAGTAGCACAAAATAGATAGAGACTTGAGTAATATTAGTTTCAGATAGTTGTATTCATTTGTTGTAAATTTTAAAGGGTGCATGTACCCTTTTTTGACATCATGTACATGTTGTATATTGACTGTTAAAATCTGTTCTGAACTTCACCTTTTTATACACTATTAATGAATGTTTTTGGTTTATTTACACCTTATTTTGATCTATTTTATTTAATCCCGTTACGGGACGTGAATAAGTATAAGCATGTCAACTAACCGAATCAAATTAAGAAAAATGATTTGAAGGGAATAAGCTTATAAGGAAATGGATTGTACTTTATACGCTTGACTAGGATGGTTAGTCTCAATCACCTTCTAGTTCAGGGTCTAATGACCACTTAGTCCAGGCCTTCAGGCTCGGGGTATTACAAGTTTCTTCCTTATTTGTTTTGAACACGTGTCAATATCTGAGAAGTCTAATTAATTTTAATCCCATCATATTTATAAATGTTGTTAGCCCTAAGGGTTTTCAACCAAGGAAATCTTAGTAAATTTGATAATAACTAGGCATTGTCCATGTGGACTAATGTTTTATTCTAGTGACAATGCAAATAAGTCATTTAGGTCAAAAAAAATTATTGACCAAAAAATAACAAAGTCCATCAAGATTAAATATTCCACTCAACTGTATATTTCAAGACTGAAATCAAATCAAGTGGAATACTCTCATGACGATTCAAGCAAATGGACACACTCAAGCTCAAGAAATCAAGACAAGTCAAGAGAAGACTTTTTATTTTTCTTATGCGAAATTCGATTAGGCTTCTTGAGTATTTTTGCCTCCTTATACTCTAAAATCTCTAAGAGTGGTTCCACTTGTGGAGCACCCAACTCCCATCTCTCAAATTGTATGCAACTTTACTGGTCAATTGTTTATAAGATTGACAAAAATTATATTCATCATGTAAGCTTATAGTTTTACTTGTTTATCAAGATTGATTACAACAAAGAATGGCATTACAAATGGATTAATATAATAAGAAAAATTGTTGAATGGGAAAATCCATAAATTAAATCTTGAATTTTGAGTCTCATTAATATAATAAAAACTCTACCTCCAAACTCACTTTCAACTCCACTTTACACGATTTTTTCTTTATCTTTCTAACACTCATAGCCTTTCTCTATACATACAAATACATATGTATATATACACATATTCTCAATGATATGGAAAGAATGACAAATGAATATAAAATAGGAAGAAGGACATAATCGTCCAAAAAAAAAAATCAACATTTAGTAGGAATAAGGTATGGCTCATCCAAAAAGCACTTTTTCTATGCATGCATCAAAGGGCGTTGTTAATTTAAATGAAAATCGTAAATTTTACAACTAATTATGAGAGATATTAGTGTCACATTTTTAAGGGGCAATTATGATTCAATCAATCTATTAACATAGTTATAAGTCAATCAAGTACAAAGTTAAAATTAGAAAAACATCATCTTAATGAGTAAAATTAAAAAGACATCAACTATTGCTATTTTGAGTATTTGTTCCAAAACTGTCCTTTAGTATATTTGTAAAATGACTAGTTTTCACATTACCTCTTTCTCATCTCTTTGTCACATTTTTTGTCTTTTTACATCATATATACACGCACATGTATATACATATATATATGTATATATGTGTGTATAAACATATTATGCATGTGTGTATATATATACAAACACAAGTTACATTATTGTTGAACTCATCTTGTATATTTTTGTTCAATATTTGAAATATTATTGCTAAATTTATCTTGTATTCTTTCATTTTTTATTGTGTAAGTTGATGTTTCAAGTGTTATATGAGTTGCACCAAATGTTATGGTGAATTGCACTATGTTGTAAAGACTACACCCAACGTTACGAGACTTGCACCCATTATGCAATGTAAAAATGAGTTACACCTCCAATGTGACTTAGACTTTTTATTTCCATATCCAATTATATCATTGATTATAGGGCCTTTTATTCAACTCTTTATGTTAATTTGCATTTGCTATTATCACTTGGTGGAAATGTGTAACCTCTAATTCAGTTCAGAGTTATGCAGAAAATTGGTGCACAATGTTATCAAGTTGCACTTTACTTTTTAACAAGAAGCACTCTTGTGTTAAAAGAGTTACACCAAGTTCAGGATAATTTCAACATTAAATTTTCTTTAATATAGTAGTATTGTGCAAGTTAACTATGGATAAGGAAGAATGACATTTGGTAGATTTTTAAACTCCTCAACTATAGTGTTTATAAATAATCCAAGCTATAAACAATCCAAACAATTACAGATAAAACTCCCATATCAAAGCAATCACATATCGATAATCCAAGAAATTAAAAATGTTCATTTTTTAAAAAAGAAATAGAGGTGGGATGTAATATCTTAAGAAAGCATATGAAGATGGGTCACTTATTAATAGGCACGAGAGGTGTTCTTTGGTTGATAAGGGTTATATACCCAAGGGGAAGTTTTGCAACAGGATGAAAGTGATTCTAAAATTAATGCAACTCTTATAATGTTCGGGTGCAGCTCTTATAAGGTAGTCCCTTTATATAATAGTTGCACCTAAACGTTGTCAAAGTTGCAACCGATTGAAAAAACACTTTGATTCTCCTTGATTTAATTCCAGATCTAGTTCTTCACCATAACCATCCAATTCATCACTCTATTTCTAATAAAGGGTTGTGCTTGGTGTAATGGAACATGGTGGCTATAAGGGACATGTCCACGGAAGAGTTTTGTGTTGATGGGATTGTTGATGGTAAGGAGACCATGGAAGCTAGGTATTGCATTATAGGTATATAGATGGAGGGAGGAGAGAGATGATGAAGAGTTTCTATCTTTGAGAGCTTAGGATTTGTGTAGGATAAAGAAGAAATGGTAGTTTTGTCTTTTATTAAAGGAAAGTTTTGTAATATGAAAAATGAAAGAGGAAAAGTTTATTAATTTAAAAAAAATATTTTCTTTCTAAGTTTTATCAATAAGATGATTTTTTAAATATTCAACATGCACTTGCAGATTCCTAAGTATGTTGCAAAAAGTGATTGAATCTTAATTGCCACCACTTTTAGCCATGGGTCAGAGTCAAATTAATTAAGGCTAATTGTGAAAAAGTTTTTTTTTCCTTTTTTTTTCTTCTTTATGTTTTAGGGAGATCTAATAATAGGTTCCCCCATAAAGTGCAAAATTAACACGAGGTCCAACCCAAAACGCTTGCAATATATAAATTCATTTTTGAAAAAAAAAAATTATATACTTGGACTCTAAAAATCGAGATCTATCAAAAAAGATTCATATTGCATATGAAATTTTGTAAAAATAAATTCATGTTTTTTGAAGAGAGAAATTTCTTTCCACACATTACTATCCTAAAATTGTCTATCAAAAAATTTTTTATTTGAAAATTCTTAGTTCGAAAAAATTATGAAAAATTCTTAATTGTTTATTCCACACCTCGCACATCACCCATTCTCATTGCCACTCAATTTTTAGACAAAGCAACAGACATTTATTATTGAAGGGTTAGGACCAAGTTGGCTAAACTATGATGGTAACTGCCACTTAAATACACTAGTTTAGATCAGTTGTATTTTTAGGGAAAAACTTACTTTGCAATTATATAAAATTCATCTATATTTCAAAAGATTCTTTTAAGCATTTTCAATCGAATTGCTTGCATTATGAATTTTTAATTAAATTAATTTATAATTTTGGCCAATACCCTACATTATGACATAACTTTCATCTGCTACATTGTTTGAACCTTGTTTGAGTCTTGTTGCTTGAAAACTTGTAAAGTGAATAATTCGAATTGGTTTAAAATAGAAAGCATCATGATGTGATTCAAGATAGGATAGATACCTAAGCACAACTGATGGTGGATCCTATCTCTTTTGTATTTGTTTTTACCTCCTTTGGGGGGGGTAAAGAGATGGATATGACATGCAATTTGTTTTTACCTATTGATGAGGAAGTGAATGAAGATTGTATTATTTAAGAGCCTTGATAATATGAGTTTGAATGTAAATTTTTGAATCACGTGAGAATTTCTCAATAATCATTGGCTTTTGCAAGCACCTAACTTTAAAACATATTGAAGTTCTTGATGAGGTAAAAATATACCCAATCACTATGGATGCGACCTGTGTACCCCAAAGTTTAACTACCCATAGAGAATAAATTCAAGAGGAAAAGTCTTCTCATTTGAAAATGAATCTAATCCTAATATGATGGGATTTCATTAAATTTTTGACTTGTCAAAGAAGTTAGGAGTCCTTCACAACCAGGAAACTACCAAAAGTAAGAACTCTCAATCCCTATAAAAGGACCAGGTACGCTTAAAAATAGATATACAATGATTTCTATTTATAATACAAAACACATATCGCTTA